>CM008334.1:39299564-39313855 GCA_002525835.2 Ipomoea batatas | reverse complement strand
ACCTATTTACAACCTTATGTATATCTATACTTCTTTGCGGGTGTGAATGGTGGTTGCTTAGCATTCTTTTGCTAATGGTTCTTTGTGTGTTTTCCAGGTATGGAGTAGTCTACGCGAGCGCGCTAGAGTTCTCTCTTTTATGAGGATGCGTAGTCTTAGTTTACCTTGTTTAGTTGTTGGTTTTTGGGCCTGTGTGCCTTGAGATATTATGATATACTCTTGACTAGTTCTTTGGTCCCGTTTGGATAATTATGGATTTTTATACTTTGAGGATTATGATTCCCGTTTTATGAATGACAGTTTAGTTTATTTCTTGTGTTTAGCCTGTGCATCTAGGCTGTGATTATACCTAGATGTGGCATGACGCCCTTAGGTTTTAAATTCGCTTCCGCTATGTTTGGTTTGTTGGTTGAGATTGGCAGCTTTTATGTTAAGTTCTTAGCTATCTCAGCCTGTGTGAGGTTGGGGTGTCACACCTGAAGTAGATCTGAAGCAGATGCGAAACAACATCACCTCTCTCTCTCTCTTGCCGGCGAAACAGCAGGTACGACCTTCCTCTTCTTCTTATAGCATACGGGCGCCATACGGCCTTCCACTTCCTTCCTTTTATCTCCTTCGCTACCAGATTTGGAGTTTCTTTTACTTCCTCTTCCCTCAATTTTCAGAGAGCTAGGTGGATTTACAACCGGGAGCAGTACGTAGGAGATGGGAAAGAACTGGGAGCAGTAGGCTATGGTGTTCTTCGGGGGTAACATCGATCTTACATTCTTCTTTTTCTTTTAATTTTCTTCCGCTGATTTCTCTCGCGCAGCAGGAGACTATGGTGGATTTATCATCAACATGGTTAGTTTGATCTCTTTGTCTTTGAAATCTTTGTTGAAGTTGGAGTGGTTAGTAATTGTTTCTTATTGGATATGGTGGTCGATATATGAGCAGCAGGAGACGTGAACATTCTTCTTTTTCTTGTAATTTTCTTCCAAGACGGCGAACCAGCAGGTACAACCGCTCATTGATCTTCTTTTTACAGATTTTTTAATTAAAAAGAGATACAACGTCGGTTTCTTTAAAAAACCCTAAAATGAAATGAATATCTTTGGATTCATTGATAGTTTATAGGTCTAATGGATACGATGTATCCTCTATTCATTGTGATCCGATTGAGGTATAAGACAAGGCATGTGTGCATTGGTTTTCTATCATATACCCTGCTACAGGGTATATAGTAATACTATTAACGAATTTTCAATGGTAGATACATGTGGATCCTTAATACTGAAACGACTGCCGTTATTAGTATAAAACCAATAACGATTCATAGAAGCTAAATCTTCCAATCGATAATTGGGCTAAAGAAAAAACTTGAATTGAATTAATTCATTTTTCTCCTTATCACAAACATTGTATCTCTATTTATTCTTTTAAAAACAAGATAAGGCGTCGGTTTTTTCAAAAAACCAACGTCGTACCTCTATTTATTTTTTTAAAATCAAGATACGGCGTCGGTTTTTGAAAAAACTGACGCCATATCTCTATTTATTTTTTAAAAAACAAGATACGACGTTGGTTTTTTTTTTAAAAAACCGACGTCGTATGTACTTATTTAAAAATTTAAAAATAATATACGACACTAATTTTTAATAATGTACATTCAGTATAAAAATAATGTACTTTTAGTATATTAAAAATGTACATTGTATTCAGGGGATGTACATTATTTGTGTACTGAATGTACATTGTATTGTATAATGTACATTCAGTACACAAATAATGTACATTCAGTACACAAATAATGTACATTTAGTATATTAAAAATGTACTTTTTGTTATGATCCACAACACTATATGGACCATGGTCCACACAATAATTTGCCGATGGAAATAGGCTAGGCCCCTATCAAGGGGCCCAGAACTTGGTCTATTTTGGGCCTATCCCCAATTGTTACATGGAGACCATGGTCCAAAATGACGCGGCGCCGTTAGATGCGTGATACACGTCGCACATCTTTATTTATTTATTTAAAAACATAAAAGGTCTGTATTCTCTGTTGCGTCTCTCGACTCCATCGCCACCGCTTCTCTCGTCAATGTTTCTCTTGGACACCATCGCCATATCCACTGCTTCCTCACTCTTCACTACTACAAACACACAAGAAGATGACAATCCCACTCCATTGCTTCTCATTCTTGAAGGTAAATATCTCATTCTAAACACACATTGCGATTACAAACTCAAAAGAATGATAAAGTACATTTTTAACTACATAGGGTTTAAAAATATAAGGCTATTTAATGACATATCAAATCTTCCCACACTTTGTAACCCCTCACCTATTCCAGTAAGATTAAGGATCGAAAAATATTTCTTTAGGCTATAACATTTATGAGACGATCTCTCGGTACTTCAGAAGGATTTTTATAATTGAGACTAGTTATTAATAAGCTGCGATCTACGTACCGGTCACGAACCGTAAGAATTTTAGGAGCTGGTATTCGGACCCGATTATCCTAGGAAATGAATTTTTAGACACCATACTATTATTCTTGAATTTCCTATTTAATTAAATTAGCCCATAGCAACGAAAATTTATTTTTGATCGTACATCGCGAAATTTCGCGGTGTATCGAACCTAGCCCAATTTTGAGTTTTAGACTGGAATAAATTTTTGGATTCGAAAATTATTTGAATTAAATTAGTTTCTACCGAGAATTCATCTGATTTAATCTCAATCAGTCAAAGCTAAGATATTTTCCAAGACCAAACCATAGGGAGGTGACACTTGTCATAATTTTATACCACACATTAGGGTGGACTAGTCAACCAAGTGGGTTGTGATCATAAAACCAATTTTTTTTCCCTTTTCCCTTGTGTAGGCCAAAAATAGAGAGAGGGAGAGTAGCTTGGGATTTTCATCATCTTCTTCAAAGCTCCAACACTCCATAGCCAAGATCTCCACACAAGTCTCCAAAATATTCGGTAAAACTCCAATTTTATTCGGTAGTTAGCTTTAGTTTTCATCCTAGAACATGAATCTAAGTTAAGATTTCTTAAAATCATGTGTTATGTTGTTGATGGAATTCTAGGGTTTTAAGGTGAATTGGGGAAAATCAACTACAAGGATTTTCTACGGAATTAGAAACCCGGTTAAGGTAAGGAATCCCTTTAATTGGTTGAGGTTGTTTGAAACTAGATAATTGATAGCTTGGTTGAAATATGATGGGTTCTAGGTGGAATTTTTGTGTACATGATGAATGTATATATATGTAATTGTATTTTTCATAAGGCATATGTACAAAATGTTGTGTTGGTATGAGGTGGTTGTTAATGTGCCTAAACAATTAAGTTAAGCATGCTATGTATATTATAATATGTATAGTATGTATGTACGTGTAGTGTAATATATATATATATATATATCTATAAGTATTATGTACATATATATAGTATGTATGTACGTGTAGTGTGAAGTATATATATATATCTATAAGTATTATGTACATATATATAGTATGTATGTACGTGTAGTGTGAATTTTTGACCCAAAGGAAAAGGAGAATTTTTGAATTGGGGTAAAAAGAGAATTAATTCCCGAGTATTGGAATTGACCCAAGTATGTCCAAAATATTTTCAATGCAAGAAAAGGGAAAGAGTAGAAAAATGTTTTCAAACCTTAGTTCTAGTAAAAGTGGTGAAGGATCTTGTTAACCACGGAATAAAGATGAGCTTAAAGTGCCTATTCCGCATGGTAATTATGTGTATGATCAATCATACTGTGGGCGAACTCTATTCGCCGAGTACTATATCACCCGGAAGGAAAATGTACTCTTACGGGGGTGTGCACACTTAAGTATAGTCACTCTATGTTCGGGTAGGTGTCGTTCTTATGAACCTAGTGAGGCTAGCTAGGAATCATTCCAACGCTCCTATAAGTCCAGGGGATCAGTATTAGACCGGGCGATGACCACTGAACCCGAGTTCAACGATCCAAGTGGTCAAAAGTGGAGAAAGAACTCCAAAGAACTAAGTGGAATTTTAAAAGGGGAATGTAGTTACTCCGTAACTACGGGAAAAAGAAATGTGACAAGTATTTAAGTACCCAAAGGTTGTGGGTGATCTCTCTCTTTGAAGAGTGAAAAGTGATGAGAATTTCATTATGAGGGAAAGGTTTTTCTACTAAAGTGATTACAAGCAAGATGTGCGATTTATGTTTTCTACTACTTACTAGTATGCTTAATTGTTTAACAATATATTATTGAGTATGTAAATGAATATCAAATGACCTTGTCAAGAGGGAAAATGTTATGAGACGTTATTGAATTGTGCTCATAATGTATGCAAGTTGCTATTTATAACTGTTGCAGGTAGAATCTTTGCCGATGAGTAAGGTATAGGGTTTTCTATGTAACAATTTTTAGAAAACCTTTATTTAGTTTTGAATAACCCATGGATATCCTTACTTAGCCGTCGTGCTAACTACACTTCAATGTGTTTTTCTTTTAACAGATGTTGTCTAGTGTGAGCTCTTGTAGCCCGATGAGCGCTGAGAGCTCATCTAAGTTGTGTTTCCAGTGTTGGGCTATAATGACTATGTGCAGTTCCTGCTTGATGATGACCCCTACGCTCCCGGTTACGCTCCTGCTCCTCCTGCTCCGCCCTCTCCGAAGTATACTGTCTAGAACAACTCTTTTTTTTGTGTGAATATCTTTTGTAGCCTAGTATGGCTAACAAGTTGTGAACTGCTTAAACTTTCATGTTTTTGGACCCAATGGGTCGATCCTTGTATATATAGTAGTAGCTAACCTAGCTACCTTCCTTTCTTCCCGCTGCAATATATACGTAAAGCTTTTGTCAAGTAGAAAGTGTGTGAAACAGTTTTCCTTCTCTAGCCTGTGCATCTAGAGTGGACTCTTTCTGGATTTGATTGGGTTCAATCTAGGTGTGGCGGTAACCACTTTGGATGTACGGTATAGACGAGCCGGGGTGTTACACACTTAGACCTTGCTTGCTCTCAAGCAAGACAAAATCCAAGCAACCACAAATAGAAATGCCAAATACACTCATCATAAATGATTGTGCAAAGATGTGATGCATAAGAAGTTAAGCACATATTGGTTTTCTTTCTACCCGGGAAATGTGGTGAACTGAGTGTGACACCCTCAATTGGCTCAAAGTTTAAGGAAACCAAAAACCCCAAGATCTCTCAATTTATTTATTATTTATTTTTTTCCATGGGAAATCTCTCAACACAGTTATCCACAAACAAAAGAATGATTCAATCCACAACCTCCATGGGCCTACCAAGTCGAGCTCACTAATGGGAACGATGCACACGAGCTTTCTAATCTTTGCCACATTAGGCACCACAGACCCATTTAGACAAGTGTGATAGTGTGACACAAGTCGCTCCACGCGTTTTGGCTTAGCGTGAGTATCTCTCTTTTTTTCTAATCACCTCTAGGATATCCCATCGAGCCAACTACCTTCACGTAGAGCTCTACGCTTTTTTGAAGTCTATGCAATACTTTCCCTAATCCTACGAGATGGCTCATCTCATGTTTTCCCTCTCAATTAAGGATAGCTTAAAGTATTTTTTTTAGCTTTTTCTAATGACTCTTTTTGCATCTCTTCATGCCTTTTTCATTGGGAGTAGGGAATCACACATCTCACCCAAAAAATCTCCCCTTTTGCCTTGTGCTACACTGAAAACGTTTATTTCTAGGTCTTATCACCTTACATTCTACAATCTTTTCTGTGACACTCCCATTTCGAGAGATCCTTGACCGAGGTCCATGAAAGTGGTAGATTTAACCTCAAATAAGTATGCAAATGAATATAATCCTACTTGGGCCCTATGCACACCTCACAATGGTGTAAGAGGCCGTTTCCAAAAAGTTTTAGACAATTGAGCCTATAACACTCCTTCCACAACAGATGCAGGGTAAAAGAAACAACACACAAATGAGTTCAAATGTACCACCTATTTACCCAATCTTTAGCATGAACAGAAAGAAAGCACAATGTACTCACAAATTCCAAATTCTGATCATTGAACTCACGCTGACCCTGAGTCTTAGCGTGAGTCCCCTGATCAGAAACTCTGTTGTGGATTCACCCTAACACTCACGGTGTGAGTGTCAGCGTGAGTTTTTCTAGACGACCTTCACGCTATTGTTTTGCTCCTTCGTTTCCCGGTGTGCCCTTGGGTGTTTTCCTTGTGTTTTAAAGCCTCGTTTTATCCCAAGATTAATATCTTTTCATGCTTGCTTGCTCATTACTCGACCATTTCTTTCTTTAATCCAGATACGTCAAATTACGCATTGTTCCACATTCCTTTACCTAACATGTGAGCCAAAAACAAGCATAAATGAGTACAAATATAAGACTGTTTAATGACATATTAGGTACACACAGTCAGGACCGGTCCTATAATCATTTTATAGGCCCGACGCAAAATAAAAACAAGGACCCTTAATATATGAAGTTACAGGATTGTATGTATGAATTAATTGCAAATAATTAAATGATAATTTTGAATTTTTATATACATTGCGGTGGTTGGTAGTCGATTGGGGCGGTAGGCAGTCGATCGACGGCGGGGTAGGTGATCAACGACGAGAGAGAGAGAGAAAGAGGAATGAAGATTGTGTTGCTTGGATTCTAGGGTGGCGATCGGACGGCTAGGTTTCCGAGAGAAGAAAAAATAAAACAAAATAAACACAAAGTGACTCGTGTCACTTTTTGCATGTCAGCCATCTGATTAAAATCTTCAACAAACCATTGGAATTGGAAATTATCAAAAAAGTGCTCGATTGATCGGGAAGAATACGATAGACCGATCGGAAGAGCCATTGCTCGTGACAAGTCGATTGGAACAAATAACAAGGAAAATATTTTTCAAAGTAGCTTTTTACCAACTTAATTATTTGACTTAGTAAAAAAATAACTAAAATACACATTTGGTAAATAGTTTTTCTTTGCTCTAGCTTTTCGTTCCAACAATTTGTCCCAAATCAATGTTTTTTAAGGAAAAAAATTGAACGTCAACAGCAGGATTTGAACCTGCGCAGGCAAAGCCCAATAGATTTCGAGTCTATCTCCTTAACCACTCAGACATATTGACACTTCAACAAATAATAGATTTTGAAAATAGTAGTGTTTTTCTATTAGCATTTGCGGAAAAAAAATGCATGTTTATTCTCAAAATGCCTTATGGCATCAAATGCTTAGTACAATAAGCATTGCTTCCAAAGGGGAGTTAGAATTCCCAAGCATGAGAGAAGAAGATAACAACTTTAAAAGTATGCATGAGGCTCCCTAGCATTTCTTTACAACTGGGCACATCGTTCAGTTTCATACATAAATTTTTTTACTCTTTCTTTATCACTTATTTATGTATTTATATAATTATATTATATTCATGAATTTATAAATATTAAATAATTAATAATTAAATATTATTTATATTTATTTGTTTAAATAGATGCATTATTTATTAACTTTAATTTTTATAATAAAAAATTAGTATATAATTAATGAATAATTTTTATAAAATATACGCATGTCCATGATTGTCTTTTGACATGTTAATCACTAATACTGTAATAAATAGCTAGTTTTATCAAACATCTCTATACAAGTCACTACAGTAATCCTATGATCAGGAACCACTCGGTCCGTAGGATCCGTGTGGAGTGCCAATTGGTCGTATACTAGCATAGTACCACCTGATTCGTAAATCCCAGTAGCTGCAGGGCATAACGACTTTGCCTCCTTGATCAGTTAACCTACATGTAGCTACAGGGCAACTGTCTAACCAAGTCAACGAGAAGATGCCACGTCAAACCAACTTGTAGCGGGACATTAAATGCGTAGAAAGACTTAGTTAGTATAAATAGGATGGTCTCCCCCTTACTTCTCATATTCATCACATTGTAACAACAATTACCGTTTTCTACTTGTAACCTTCACTCTATAACATCTCTCTACTTGAGATTTACTCTACATAGCAATATATCCACCACTTGCAACCAACCACTTGTAATCACTTGATACTTGTAATATTACTCTGCCTTAGACCGCTCAGTCAACCCCGGTAGACCGACCAACCTACTGACCTACGAACACCCCATCTACTAGTTTACAAACATACATATTCATAGTGTATTCATAACCATAGATCCCTTTACACTATCAATATGATTACTTAATTAATTTGCATGAGTACATATCTTACGTAAATATATTTTATTTTATTTGCGTAGTATGGGTCCGACTCAGCATGTTGCATTAGCTTCTGCCGTTGGCATACTCGAGCCAACGTGTTACTCACAGGCGGTTCAGTTTCCCGAGTGGTGTGAGGCGGTGGATCTTGAGTTTAATGCCTTACTTAACAATCACACTTGGCGTCTGGTCCCGTTTGCTCCTGGTATGAACGTTGTGGGATCCAAATGGGTGTTTCAGGCTAAGAGGAAGGCTGATGGCTCGATTGAGCGGTATAAGGCTCGTCTTGTTGCCAAGGGTTTTAATCAGGTAGCTGGGCAGGATTTCTTTGAAACGTTTAGCCCGGTTGTGAAACCGACTACTGTTCGTCTCCTTCTTTCTTTGGTTGTTTCTCGTGACTGGACAGTCAGGCAGCTAGATGTCCATAATGCGTTTCTGAACGGGGCACTGGCGGAGACGGTTTATATGCGCCAGCCGCCGGGCTATGAGGACAAGTCTGCTTCGAATCATGTGTGCTTGCTGCAGAGGTCGTTATATAGGTTTAAGCAAGCGCCTCGTGCCTGGTTTACTCGTCAACATGATTTTTTCGGTGTCCGTGGGTTTTGTTTCTTCTAAGACGGATGTGTCGTTATTTGTCTACTCCTCTGGGAGTGTGCTGCTATACCTGTTGGTTTATGTTGATGATATCCTGGTTATGGGATCTGATTCTGTGCGAGTCTCTGAGCTTGTCTCTCGGATGGCTATGGAGTTCAAGATTCGTGACATGGGACCTCCATCTTTCTTTCTTGGTATTGAGACGGTTCCGGTTCCCAGTGGTATGCTTTTGTCTCAGCAGCGCTATATGACGAATATTCTCAAGCGTTCTGGGATGGTCGATTGTAAGTCTCTTTCTACTCCTGTTTCTCTTGTTCGGGATACTGATGACCCTGCAGTGCCTTATGTTGATCCGACTCAGTTCCGTAGCTTGGCTGGTGCTCTTCAGTATCTTATAGTGACTCGCCCGGACCTCTCATTTGCGGTAAACAAGCTTTGTCAGCATATGCATGCTCTTACTACGGCTCACTGGGTATGTTGAAGCGTGCGTTGTGATATATTAAGGGGACGCTGCACTTTGGTCTTCGGGTTTCTCGGTCGGTTTCGGCTGCTCTACATGCTTTCTCAGATTCGAATTGGGCTGGTAGTCCAGAAGATCGCAAGTCTACGAGTGGTTTTGCTATCTTTCTAGGTGATAACTTGATCTCGTGGTCTTGTCGGAAGCAGCGGACGGTGGCCCATTCCTCAACTAAAGCAGAGTACAAGGCGTTGGCGGATGTGTCTGCGGAGGTCACTTGGCTGGTGTCTCTATTGCGCGAGATTGGTCTGCCTACGGGCTCTGTGCCCAAGTTATGGTGTGAGAACTTGGGGGCAACATATCTGTGTGCAAACCCGATATTTCATGCTCGTACGAAGCACGTAGAGATCGATTATCACTTTGTTCGTGGCAAGGTCTCCAAGAAGGAGCTACAGGTGCACTTTATATCTACTAAGGACCAGTTTGATGATATTTTCACTAAACCTCTATCCAGTATGCGCTTTGCTTTACTTCGTGACAAGCTCAATGTCGTTCCTCATCCGACTTGAGCTTGCGGGCGAGTGTTAGGATATAATATTTGTGTTATAGTAGGACTCTTGTAGAGTCATTAGCTTAGTGTTATTTATTGTCTTTTCTGAACTATTCTCTGTAAGTTTACGTTTCCAGATAATCTACATTCTCATCATTAACTCCTTTGGGTGAACACTTCAAATAGTTCAATATACAAAACAAACACAAAAACAGAATTAAGGTCATTCATAATTATCATTTGGCAAATCATCATAACCCAAACTACAAAGTATAAACTTTTTATTATAATATATATATATATATATATGTATATATATATATATATATACTATTTTTATAATAAAAACTGATAACAAGAGGCTACATTCAGATAAAAAATATATTACTATTCAAATAAATTTAAAGGTTTCACCATATGAGCCATTACACTAAAGATTTGATTACTAATCCTTCATATAGTAGAAATTTAGACAAATATTTATTGATAAATTTATTAGCTCCAAACTCTTTAGATAGTAAGAACAAACGGTGAAAAAATAATAATAATGCAGAAGAATGACAAACAACTATAGAAAAGGAAGGAATTGAAAGGTTCACACGCCCACAATTAATAACTCTTAGATTTTGGTGCATAGCAATAGCATCAAACTATCGAGAGAATAGTAGTAAAAATTTACCTCCAATCCCTCTTGTGAATATTGTGCAGATTTGATCCAGTTTGTGAAGGGTGTATACCAATCTTATCAACAACTTTAGATGCATTCCTATAAGGATACCAGAAACCTGAAAACAATACAGACATGCTACTAAGATCCAATGAGACATCATATATACTAATCTAACACTATGTAATTGTTATAGCATTGGTTTGCAACAAACACCTCACATATTTTGAATGCTATTCAGAGCTCTATCAACTGACCCAAAACACATTTTCCAAATTTGTTTTGCCCACTTTTATCCAATGTCAGTTCTCATCATCTTTATCTGGCCTTCCATTTCCCTTGCAATTCTGCATCTGTGTTATAATAGGACAGGAGTTGTTTGTGTACAATGGTCCAATTGAATACAAAATTCATTTCCCATGATATAGATTACATTCTGCAATAATTCCAAAAATGAAGCATTGTTTAAATAAAATCGACATCCGAATATAGAGGTTAAAATGAGCATTAAAAACTAGGAAGTAAGTTTCAGCCTTACTTATCTGTTTCATAGTGTTGTCAATATAAAATATGAAACAAGAAGTCCACTTTGCATATAACGCTTGAGAAGCAAGAGTTCAGTCAACCAACATACTTGTATTTCTTGTTGGTTAAATTGTGCCATCAAGAATAGTCCTCTAGACACTATCAAATCAAATATATGAGTTTTAATAAAAAAGGCTACAATTAAGTTCAATTGGGAAAGGAGGTTTTGCAGACCTGAATTAGCCTGTAGCTTGACCATGGTCCCATGTCATCCTCCTCACTTAAGGAAGATTGCTTCAAATGAGACTTGAAACCTGTAGGCAATTTTGACAGCACAGATTGTTCAAAATGTTTAGCAGCCACATCTTCTACTAACAGAGGTACCAAAACAACAATAATTTACCTTTGACCAAATTCTTGTTCTTGTTTAGATAAACACTTCCAAAATTCATCACTTCTTTGGATGTTAAACACATACTTTTCAATTTGTGCAAGTCGAAACTAGATAGCTCAAGCATTAGATAGGTGCAAGTGGAAACTAATGATATTTTAAACAAGGGAGTTTACAGAATTACAGATTCACTAAATGAAAAAGGGATATAATTGAAGCACATTCACGACATTTCGATATAAGCCCTCGAAATTTCAAGCAAGAGACCAAAGAACTCAAAGAACTTACAGAGAAGCACGAAATCGGAGTCCAGAGGTTTCGGCGGTGGTGTTAGGGTCGCGAGTAGGGGCTTCAGATTTGTTTGGTGGTCCTTGGTGTAACATTTTCCATTATTGCACTATTTAGTGGTGCAAGTTTAATAGACCATTTATGGTCATTATGTTATTGTGGTTTGAAACAGAAGTAACGGAAACCGTTACTTAGCCTATAATGATGGCATGTAGGCTATATATGCATGGTCCTCCCACTGCTCCTGGTTCAGGTCATATACTACACCATCTAGTTCCCTAGGAGATAAGTGGTAGACAAAACATCTTAACCTAAATTTCAAGCAATGGAACAACTATAGCTGGAGATGGTCGATCCTATGGCTTCCGCTATCAGGTTAAATCATTACAGTATTATTATGATTGTATATTTATTCTAACATTTGGTATCAGAGCCTGTTTAATCTCTGCCTAGCTGGTTAAGTTGTATTTGATATATATTTTGTATTATACTGCTACGGTGTATCAATCTATCTAGAAGAGTGCTACACAGATAAATGCAAAAATATCTATGCTTTGTTTTTAGTGTATGTATCTGTATACATATTCAGAATTTCAGATTTCATATATATATATATATATATATATATATATACATGATAATTTGTCCAAAAACAATTCTGAAAAATATAATAAATTGTTTTTTGAAATATAAAGATAATGATTTCGAAATAAAATTAATCATACTGTTTTTCGCATCTGCCGGAGAATCGCCGAATTTGTTCGCCGGTGTGAGTTTCGATCTCCATTGGCGGTGAAGGAGAGAAAGTTACGGCAAACAATGCAGTCACGCAACTAGCTTTCCCTGGTCGCCGCTGCTGCTTCTTGGTTTCGCCGGCGACCCAGCGGAAGGAGATACAGGGGTGCAGGGGATGGCGATGTCATGATTCCTTTTCAGGCGGCAAGGCTGGCGGGTGGCGACGGCATTGGCATTACGACGGAGAGATGCGACGGTGGCAGAGTTGGGATCTCCGGCGACGTCGCTTCAAGCTCCTGTCGACGACGGTGAGAGGGATCCCGTGGCGTCGCGGCTAGATCGCGCGGCGGACTTGGCGCTGCGAAGAGGAAAACGGCGGTGGTAAAGCTAGGTTCTTCGCTCCTTCTCCTCCTCTAGGCGGTGCCGGCTCTGGATTGCTGCTGTGCGATCGATCGTCGAATGTCGCGGTGAGGACGACGTCGGCGATAGCGACGTTGGCGAGTGTCGCGTCGTGGAGAGGTGGCGGAGGCGGGCTAGGCTTCCCGGCGAACGGTGACCGTCGATTCTCCCCCTCTCTTCCCGGCGATGCTGCTTTTGTTTCTACAACGCTGCTGAATGGATGCAGGTATGCTTCTGTTGAGAAATGAAGAATGTGAAGTGGGTAGGGCTTAGGCCCAAACCCGGATGGCCCATATAACTTTGAATATAATGTGAGTTCATTTTGGTTATTTTTGGGCCTGATTAATTTTCTTCATTTCTCTTTATTTCATTTGGATCTTTAGTTTATTCTTCAAATGAATCTTTTTCTCCATCATTTATTAGCAAATTATCATTTGACAAATATCATATTTTAATTTTGTTATTTGAATTTGAATTTGATATTGAGATTTATTTTAAATTGCCTTAAGCATTGCAATTTAATTGTGGAGTATGAGTAAATAATATGCATAATATGAGGTTGCTATGTTCATTTATTTGTAATTATTTGATTGTTATAATCATGCATTTAGAAAAGCATGTCTTAAAGATGTTTTTATCATATTATTAACTTATAAATTCCTTTTGAAATATTATTCATTTTTGGATTCATTGTGACCCAATAAAGTAGCTATTTTGGTTTCCCCTTCAATTTTAGACTTACTTTTGTCTTATGCCTCTTTGAGGCTTCAAAACCTATTTTGAACAAAGCTATTTGGGACTTATCTGCGTCATTAAAATATGATTTCCACAATTGAATGATAATATTAGTGGTAATTGAACAAGCTTTTTAGGACCAATTGTTATCATATTGCTATTTTTGTGACTAGTTGTTGTGATTTTGTTAATAAAATCAATAAAGTTTTAGTCAATAAAATCAATCACTTACTTTTAGTCATCACTTTTTAGGACCAATTGTTATCAATGCCTTTATATCAGTTAATAAAAGTTGAAAAAATATTAGTTTTTACATTTTTCAACATTAAAGTTTTTCGGATTTTAATTTTATTAAGTTTTAAAATTTTCCCAAAAAATGTTTTAAAGGCTTGTGGTTTTAGCAATTTGTTTTTCCATTTCAAATCTCCTAATTGTTATAATATTATGTGATGATTATGACTATTCATTGAATTTTTTGTCATAATTTGATAATATTTTGATTATGGAGTGTGATTTTGTATCGCAATTTGAAAAAAGCTTGTGTGTTTATGACAATTGGATAATTGTTTTTAGTCTTGCCATAATAATTTTGATTATGATTTTGAGAATCATATTTTCAAATTCCTTTGAATTTGCTTATCCAAAATTTAGAGTAATAATGATGATATTTTGTAACATTTAATAATAATAATGATTATTATTATTATTATTACTGAATGTTGTTCGGTTACG
>CM008334.1:39227223-39240364 GCA_002525835.2 Ipomoea batatas | reverse complement strand
GGATACAAGTATAGATGAACAGATTATACAATAGATATATTTACATAACGATATTGAAATTATACTAATTAATGAGTATACCATCATTGATTTTTTTTTAAAAAAAAAAACAGTAATCATTATAAGTACAAATACAAATAATAGAATTAGCATGATAATATTTCGACAATCATGCCTAAACAATGTCAAGTAGATGGAATGCTGCAGAATATGTTAGGTTTAGTTTTGGGTGAATACCAGTGAGAAGAGAGGATGAGTTTATATACTATTATTTTGGGTAGAATAATGATTTAGTTAGGAATCTATACAAAATTGTATTATAGAATCCTATTAAGACTTCAATATTCTAATTTTAAGTTAGGAATGTATATAGAATTGTATTATAGAAATTGCCAATTTGTTTGAAAACTGCAATAAAAAAAAAAATTGCCTAAAGAATTTAATGTTAAACTTCCGTTAACTTTAATGGAAAGAATTTGGTAAAATTATAAATGATTAGGATATATTAGGAATTTAATTGGAGGTTGCACAATAAGAAGAACACAAAGTACAATATGTTATAGCAGACTATTACACCAACATTTTTTTAGTTCCAGTTAGGGGTCTAACATTATTGGCTCTTATTATAAGTGTAGATTATAAGTGTAGATATTGATATTTTTTTGAATATTACAACTAAATATTACTAATACATAATAATGGTGATGAGTTTAAGTTTAAAAAAATATAAAAATAAAAGTCTCTATGTTTAGTAGTAAATAGGAATTGAAATAAAAAAAAATAAATTAATAATTAATTAATTAAAATTAAATTAAAGAATAGTTTAAAAGTAGATATACATTTATATACACATATACATATGTGTATATATACATTAAAGTTTCATATTTAATGCGTGGATATTGAAATTTTTTTTGTTTTCTATTTTTTTCTTCATCACTTTTTATTTCATTGTTCATAAATATGAGATGGGAATGGTAATATGTTTTATAATTACTGACGTGGCATTTGATTCATAGAATAAAAATAAAGGAATAAGATAAAATTTCAACAAGAATGGAATAAGAAAGGAATAGAATATGAATACCATTGTTGCAGTGGGCACTAGCGCCTAGTCGGGCGTTAGACTAACGCCTAAGCGGTCTAGGCGGTTCTAGGTGGCGACCTATAAAAACAAAAAATTAATTAATGTGTGTGGGTGTATGTCATATATTATATTATATTATATATATATATATATAATAATAATAATAATAATAATAAAATAAACAATGCCGACTCGCTCGAGTTAACTCGGCTAACTCTGCCGAGTTGGGCGAGTTAACTCGGCCAAATTCGGCCTATTCAGCCGCCAACTCGGCCCAGTCGGCCGAGTTAGGTGCTAGGCTACCGGCCAGCTAGGCGGACGCCTAGGAAGCAATTCGTCTCGGTCTAGGAGCGCCACACGCCTAGGCGGGGATTTTTGCAACAGTGATGAATACTAATATACTATTATATTGTTTAGTTCATAATAAGGAAAATAAACATAGGACTATATGAGTAATCATATCCTTAATCCGTGAGACACGTTAAATCTAGGATGATTGTTTGATACTTATGATAGAAATCATAATACTTATTACAAAAAAATTAATACCAATTTGAAATAAATAAATGTTACTTATAATAGATATTGTAATATTTATATTTATAATTATGATACTATTTAGTACTTTTAATGTTGTTTCTAAATATATAAATTTTATATACTAATTTAATACTAAACTTAATATTACGAAAAATTGAATTAAAAATTTTTAATTCAATTTTTGATAATGCTAAGTTTAGTATTGGTATATAAGATTTTTATATTTTAAAACTATATTACAAATACTACTAAACACAAAAAAATTAAATTTAAAAATAATTAAAAAATACTAAAGAAAATAAACAAAGAAGAAATAGATGATTTGCCTAATTAATATTAAATAGCACTGGTAAAATGTTATAGAGAGGGTACAAATTAAGTAGAATGGTGGAGAGTATTTTGTAATAATTCATTTAATAGTTTATTTCATTTTTTGTCCTAGATTTATAGGTGAATGTCCACTTTTAGTCTTTTTTATCAAAACATGCTTAATTGTTTCTAGTATTATTACTTTATTGTGGCATGACCATTTTTTGTCATCCGTCAACAAAATCGTTGAAATGTAATTAAATACAATGACATTTTGATCTTTTTTATACAACGTAAGTTGACCTGCTATATTTTGTATGTTTATGTTTTTGAAAAAATTCATAATTAACGAATGAAATGCTCTTGTATTTAACGATATTTAAATTGCTTTGTTGATAAAAGACAAAAAATAGTCACGTAACAATAATATTATGACCATAACCGTAAGTGAATATTCTAAAAATAAAGGACTTAAAATGGATTGTCACCTATAAATCTATAGTAGAAAATGAAATTAACACTTCATTTAATTTAAACTCTTCATTTGGTTTCTTATTATATATGTATCAAAATGCTGAAGACTTTTCCTGGTAGTTGCCCAGGTCATATTTTCTGACCTGTTCTTATTTTCTTCAACTACTATACCAAGATTCCAAGACCATATTTTTTGACCCGTTCTTATTTACTTCCTATATGTCCTTTACTTTACCCCTATAAATATCCCACAATATAATGACTTCCCATCTTCATCCTATCATTCATAACTCCAATTTCCGATCCACTCCGCGTCTCCGCCGCCCTTAATTATAACATGTATCCATCAGTTTCAAGCGATTATAATAAATCTCCGCCGCCTTCTGCTCCGCCGTTCCACAACGAGGCTCCGATTGGGATCCCGGTAGGTGGTCCACCGCCGATTCAAGCTCCCGGCGTTTGGTCCTCCGGTCTCTGTGACTGCTGTGACGATGTCTCAAATTGTACGTATATATATATGCTTTAATGTTTCTCTTTTTCTCTCTCTATATACACACATATCTGCGCGCAAGCACCCTGTTCTATTTTTATTTTTATTTTTATTTTCTAAGTTTTTATTTTTATTTTAAGAACTTTTCATTTAGTATTAAATTTTTGCAGGTTGCATAACATGCTGGTGCCCATGCATCACATTTGGACAGATTGCCGAAATTACGGACAAAGGGGCAACTTGTAAGTAAATATTCATTTCGTCTAATTTTATATGTCTGATTTACTTAATAAGATTTGACTAAAATTATTTTTATTTTAATAATATTATGGGTCCATTTAGAAATTCAGAAAATAATTTAGCAAAGTCATTTTCCAAACTTTTTTTTTAATACAACTGACCCTATTACATTGTAGCACGAAGAGTCAATTTTGAGATCTCCTCCACTGAGACTCGAACTCATGACCTCCCATCTGAGGGTGGCCACTACATGCCAATTGAGCACAAGGTGCTTGGCTCATTTTCCAAACTTTATGTTTGGATATTCAAAGGAAAATTATCATTTTGGACAATTGAAAAATATAATGGCCTATTTTGACAAAAAATATCTTTCTAGATTTTTAATCGGAAGAAATGTTTTAGATAATTTGTTTTCCATCGCTCTCTTTTCTCTCATTTCTTTGCAAGCTAGTTTTCAATGTATTATTACCACAACCACGACCACCACCAACATCACAACCACCATACTACTACCACCAACATCACCACCACCACGCCACCACACAACCACCACCATCACCCTGACCGACCAGCGTAACACAATCACCACCACATACCATCAGACTACCACCATCGTCACAACTACCACCACCACATCACCTCCAACACCAACACCACCATTAACACTTATTATTATTATTATTATTATTAAACAAATAATATGCTCATTAAAAAAAAAAAAAAAGAACCAAATAGAAAAATTACAATTTCTTTATTTTCAACCAAACAGAAAAGCGTAATTTTCCGACCTTAAGCTAAACACTAGAAAATTAAAATATTTTATTAAAAATAAGTCATTTCCTAAAAATCAATTTTCAAAAAACTTTTTTCAAGTTTCCAAACGGATCCTAAGTTTAGTATTAGTATATATAGACTTTATACATTTAAAAACTACATAAAAAAACACTAATAAGCACAAAAAAAATTAAAAATAATTGAAAAATATTTTTAAAAATATATAAAATATAGTTTATTTGACCAATAAATAGTAAATATGATAAATAAAATGAATAAGTCTTACCCAAATCTCACGTTCTTGATCCACAAGTGGAGTCATGAATCTAGTTACGTTAAAAAAAAAAAGTAATAACAATAAATAAATAAAAAATCGAGCAAAGTGCTTTTGTTTCAAATGAAAAATTACTTAGGGCGAACATAAATAACAATAGTCAAGTCTAATTTTTTTTTTAATACAACTGACCCTATTACATTGTAGTATCTGTTCAACTATACTTTTCTCAACCTGTTGAAGAACAAAGAGTCAAGTCTAATTTAAATTAAAAGGAAAAAATATTAAAGAAAAAGAAAGCATATACTCCATTTTGTATATTTGGTTAACCAGGTTTTACTGAAATTATTTTTAATTTTATTATTTAAAATATTAAATTTAGTATTAGTATACAAAATTTATATATTTGGAAATTACATTAAAAGTACTATTAAATAAAAAAAATTAAATTTAAGAATAAGTAAAAATACTAAAGAAAATAAACAGGAAGAATTGGTTTGACCAAATAATATGACATGTAAAATGTGGTAGATGGAGTAATAAAAATATTACTGCATACTCAAGTTGTTTGTAACTTAATGACATCTCTGTGACTCTCCCAAATGGGAAGTCACTGGTTTGAACTCAAGTGTTATAATAGAGTCAGTAATACTAAAAAAAAATATTACTCCATAATTATATGGCTATAAAAGAAAAATTCATAATTTTTAGCATTTACTTATTTGTTTATGTGGAATGCAGCTTGTGGGGCAAGTGGAGCCCTGTATTGTCTCATAGCAGCTGTTATTGGATGCCCTTGTTTCTATTCATGCTTCTATCGCTCAAAGCTTAGGAATCAATATATGTTGCCTGAAAGCCCCTGCGGAGATTGCCTTGTCCATTTTTGCTGTGATAGCTGCGCTCTGTGCCAAGAGTACCGTGAACTCAAACACCGTGGATTCGACATGTCAATTGGTATATATCTCTATCTCACTTTTATAACTTATTTTCAATTTCACGACTTACGGTAAATTTGCCAGCTTCAATTAACTTTTAATAAAATGGTAAAGTAACCAATCAAACAATGTTATATCAGTTGAAGAAAATTATGAAGGGAAAATTTTTAGGGGTGAGTAGCATTACCCAAAAGTCAAAACTGTATATAATTATTTATTACTTTGAAACTTATGGCTCCATAGTAGTTTTAACTTTTTAATTTCTTTTTAGTTGGCTAAGAATAAAATAATTCGAATATACCCCCTCCTTTGTACGTTGACTTGAGCTATGCGCGCATGCAATACTATGAGACATGTCAACTTTGATCGGCGAGTCCATCAAGTGCAAATATTGTTAGATGTAAATATTTAACATATTCAAACTTCAAAGTATGCATTTTTAAAATTAAATAGAAAATAGGATACGAAATGATATAATGTATTATGAATAATTAAAATGATTACATTTTGTTTCAATACAATAAGTATATATACTATGTACTATATAGAATGATGGTTGTGGAATTTGTGCTTCAATAAATTGAAAAAGTATGTATAAACAGATATTACGACTTTGTTACAATATAGTATTTGTTCTGAATTTACTGGACTTTCCATTTGGAAGAGTCAGTTTGTGTCACTAGATCACAAAGTTATAGAGTGAATAATACTAACGAATCATTTCTGTTTTTCAAGGATGGGAAGGAAATATGCAGAGACAAAATATGGGAGTGGCAATGACGGCTCCTGGTGTTCAAGGAGGAATGAACCGATAATTCAGTTATGCATTTAGAGTGGTTCAACTACTTTCTTCCAACAATAAGATATTAAATGTTTCAAATATGTGTGTCTGTATAAGTAGTTTCTCGAGTTTTACATTTGCTTTGAGTGTGTGTTCCAATGCAATAAGTTTTAAGTTTAATCAATGTATGCCGCAAAAGTAAAAAAATATTAATTTTTTCATATATTTATATTAAATTATCAAAATAGTCCCTTCACTATATCGATTTGACTGATTTATTCCTTCTATTTCAAAAATGTCTAATTAAGTCTTTGACCTTATTATTTTTTTTTTTTAAACTAATTTTGCCGGTGAACATAAGATTAATATGGTCATTTACTCATACTTTACCTCTTAGTAAATTACCAAAATGATATCTTGACTATATTGATTTAACTAATTTAGTCATTTGACTATCATTTGGTTAACCAATTTGATCCTCATATCGTCAAATACGAGAACCAAATTGGTTAAATAAATGATAATCAATTGGTTCAATAGTGGTATGATCATTATATCCCTCAAAATATCTTGTCAATTTGGTTCATATGAACATGAATTTCATCTATTATGAACATGGATTTTGTACATTATAAAGTCAAATTATGTGTGTTGGATCAGGATTCACAATGCACTGTGAATGACCCTTGCGCGCTCATGATATAAATTGCCTAAAAATAATGCATTTTATGCATTATCCACACATCTATATGGACGATCCACCTAATAAGGGCAAATTATGCTATGGACCCCGGGTCCACCTTGCAAGCTGGACTCAGCTCCATGTTTACAATTTAAAAATTCTATGTTCACAATTTTAAAACTATAGTTCATAATTTTAGAACTCTATATTCATAATTTTTGAATCTTATATTCACAATTTTTGAATTCTATATTCACAATTTTGTTATATAGATTCAAAAATTATGTTATACTGTTAAATATAAAGTTACGAAATTGTGAATATAGAGTTATGAAATTGTGAACATAGAGTTTTGAAATTGTGAACGTAGTATTCTAAAATTGTGAACATAGAGTTCAAAAATAATGAAAATAGAGTTAAAAAATTGTGAACATAAAGTTTAAAAAAACTGTGAACATAAAGTTCTAAAATTATTACCTTCAAAAAAAAAATAATAATAATAAAGTTCTAAAATTATAAACGTAGAGTACTAAAATTATGAACATGGACTTGGAACCACCTTGCAAAGTGGACCCGATCCATGGCATAATAACTGCCTAATAAGCATTGCGGGTCTAAGGACTTGGCCACAAATTGATGTCCATAAATGAGTTGTCTGTATAAATTATTTACAACTCATCTAACAATCATTATTGTGTGGACCATGGTCCACACAGCTTTGTGGACCATACTATCAAATAATGCACATTCAATATAAAAATAATGTACATTCAGTATAAAAATAGTGTACATTATATTCAGGGGATGTGCATTATTTGTGTACTGAATGTACACTATTTTGAATAATGTACCCTCAGTACAAAAATAATGTACATTTAGAACAAAAATAATGTACATTTAATACATTAAAATGCACATTTTGTTATGGTCTACACATCACTGTGTGGACCATGGTCTACACAATAATTTGCCCTCATCTAAGGATTGGGCCACAAATTGATGCCCATAAATGGATTGTCTGTATAAATTCTTCCCATACTTAGTTTTTTTTTTTTTTTTTTTTTGATAATTCCCATACTTAGTTGTGATGCAACACACTATCTTAAAATTTTCAAAATTTCACTATGAGAATATTTAAATTTAATTTATTAATGAAAAAACTTGTAAATTGTTATAAAATACAATAATTTAGGAGTTTAAGTGGGGCAAGTTATGCTATACACCCGGATCCATCTTGCAAGGTGGACCCA
Organism: Ipomoea batatas; assembly: GCA_002525835.2. Classification (NCBI taxonomy): domain Eukaryota; kingdom Viridiplantae; phylum Streptophyta; class Magnoliopsida; order Solanales; family Convolvulaceae; genus Ipomoea; species Ipomoea batatas. The sequence goes on along the minus strand of CM008334.1, from coordinate 39,232,528 downwards.
AGTTTATGTTCACAATTTCATAACTTCATATTCATAATTTCATAGCTCTATATATGTTCACAATTTATACATGTAAGTTTGAACTCTATGTTCACAATATAGAGTTATAAAATTGTGAACATAGAGTTATAAAACTGTGAACATGGAGTTATGAAAATGTGAACATAGAGTTATAAAATTATGAACATAGAGTTATGAAATTGTGAACATAGATCCGGGTCCATGGCATAACAACTGTTTAAGTGGATGTCAATTCAATTACCTTAGTTATAGAAATTCTTTATATGTATCACTGTAGCGGATAGTCTAAATATTAATAAAATTCCTCTCCCTATATTATTGTCACTCTATTATTGTCTTTCTTATTTTACCCTATTATGTTTACATATATCGATTGCAAAATAATAACGATACAACAATTCACATAAAGAACGTGTCTCAATTCACAACAAGTTATTACCACGAACACTCTACATCCTTAGTGAACGAAATTTTTTCTTATAGTCATATTTTTAATTCAAATATCAAATGAAGATTCCTATAGACATACGCTCGTGTAACATTATTACTATTTAAAGATACAACTGGACTTCCAGTCTTCCACCAATGGGTTGTCCAAATAAATTAATTACGAACTTGCCGTGTCACACACTATGTTAAGATTTTCAAAGTTTTCAAAATAAATTAATTACGTGCTAGCCGTGCCACACACTCTGTTAAGATTTTCAAAGTTTCACTAGAAGAAAAATTAAATTTGTTAATGCGCAACGTGTAGATTAATTAATACAATACATAGGTAGTTAATGTACTTATGGAAATTTGTATGTAAATCTATAGATATTTAAACTGTAAGTACTTAATTTGTAGATAAATTCATAGGTAATTCAATTTTTATTCTTGTAGTGTTTTTATTATTATCATTATATAATAACATAAATAATATTGAAATTTGTTATATTTAAAAAGTTAAAATATATTTCAAAATAGTAAATTATCAAAATGGTCCATTGACTATATCGATTTGACTTATTTGCTCTTTGCGTTTAAAAATTGTCTAATTTAATCATTTGACTATCATTTCATAAACCAATTTGGTCCTCTCACCAAATTGACAAGATATTTTGAGGGATATAATGATCATACCACTATTGAACCAATTGACTATCATTTATTTAACCAATTTGGTCCTCGTATTTGACGATATGATAACACAAAGAGTTTATTACCGGAATGGTTCCTCGACTATTGCGAAATTACCAATTTGGTCCTCGACAATTTTTCGTGTCCAATTAAGCCCCTCGACTTTGAAAATTTTAACCAATTTGGTCTTCTGTTTATTTTGCCGTTAAAATCGGGACCAGATTGGTAATTTTGCTATAGCTAAGGGATCAAATTGGTAATTTTGCTATAGTCAAGGGACCATTTCAGTGAAAAATTAACTACCAATTTGGTCCTTGACTATAAAAAAATTACCAATTTAGTCCCTTGACTATAGCAAAATTACCAATTTGGTCACAATTTTAACGGCAAAATAAACGGAGGACCAAATTGGTTAAAATTTTCAAAGTCGAGGGACTTAATTGGGTACGAAAAATTGTCGAGGACCAAATTGGTAATTTTACAGTAGTCGAGGGACCATTTCGGAAATAAACTCTAACACAAAATATATTGTGTGTATTATTTACATGTCTTGTATTATGAAATTATGTGCCTATAGGACATAAATTATTTACATAAATCATATATGAGAATAAATAAAATAGAAAACATGTGTATGTATATTGTGTTATGTGTTTCTGTACATCAAGTTACGAAATTCTATACTTTAGGCGTAAAGATTTTGTATATAGAATAAATTAAAATTTATCTTTAAACATGATAAACGAAAAGTTACAAAATTTGTTAAAACTTAAATATCAAATGACATTGTTTTGATCCAAAGTCCACGATATAAATTGCCGTGTTGCATCACAACTAAGTATGTAATTAATTTATACAAACAATCCATTTGTGGACATCAATTTGTGGCCCAGTCCATAGATGAGCAATGCCTATTTGGTGGATCGTCCATATATATAGTTGTGTGGATAATGCATAAAGTACATTATTTCTATGCATATGATACATTATTATTATTATTATTATTATTATTATTATTATTATGTATAAAGTATATTATTTTTATGCATAAGGTACACTATTTTAATACATAATATTACATGGTCAATGGTACAAAAGTAAGGAATTTCTTAGTAGTATTGGTGTTGTTGTTGTTGTTGTTGTGTGTGCATTATTAGTAGTCAAATGAAAAATTATTCTGTGGATCCGGGTAAAAAATAAATAATTTACATACTAAATATTCACGAATCAAATTGTGAATATTCCATATGTAGAACACGGGTCCACCTTGGTATAACTATTGGCAGTCAAATAGCTCCCTATATGTTATTTCAATAACTAGCTAGACTAGGGTCCAAATCTCCAAAAGGTCATGATTAGTCCTGGGTCTTGTAGCTTGTACCTTGTATTTATTCCTTAGCCCATTGTCAATATTATATTGGTTAGGTGTCCGATCAATATTATTAATGTCTTAACAGACCTGTTGATATGAATTTACGTGAGGAGAATTCATAACAAGAGTTATTGCCCAATATGTTCTCAAATTTAATGAATAAAGAGTTACCTTTGGTGCACACAAGATCACCCTTGAGCCCTGATTCCACAAATGACCAATAAACAACCCTTAGCACGCCTCAAGTTCCTCAAGAACGCAATCTTCAAACAACTAGGGTGCGTTCTCTAGTAGTTCCCTTGATTGTATGAATTGATAGGTCCACAATTCCTAAAATCTAAGGTTGTTAGAATGCGGGTTTGAGTCGATTGGGCCATGAGTCAAGAACACTATTCGATAGTGTCACGAATAGAAGAAAGAATTCTTAGACAAGTGTAAAGAAAACTTATGAAGTTGTGATTCATTCTAAAAAATTCTTGCCTTCTTCAAAGGAAATACACACCCCATATATACACATGCTAGGAGATTTCAAGAGTCATCTCAAGCAGATCAAAAGACATAAATTTAAAATTGTCTAAGAGATACCAAGAGTTTTCCTAATATGCCAAAACTTCAAATATGTCCATGTGCCTCAAAATCTGATTTGGATGATTTATTTCAACGTCTTTTGTACCCTCCCAAGCAAAACCACGAATTTGGACCTCTTTGATGGTATTTTTGGGCCCTTCCAAATCAAGCTTTAATGCAAGTAAAATAGTCTAAGTATCCACCATTATCATTTGGACTCCTTATTGGGCTTTTATGATTCTTCCACCAATGTTGCACAAACCCAATGTATAATTGTCTTAAAGGTTTAGTCTTGGACCTTGTAATGACTCTTAATAGATCATGTTTGGGCTGGTTAGCATCATCCTCTCCTTCTTGAAAATGATTCGACCTCGAATCTGTACAATCATATGGGGACAACTTTGAAACATTGAAAGTAGAAGAGGCATCGTATTCTCCCCTAAGATCAACCTTATAAGCATTATCTCGAATCCATGATATATACTTGAAACAGGCCACTATAATACTTTCCTCTATCAAATGGAATTTTTATAAGGATGTAGTGATGGGCATTGTGATGAGCCAGTATGGATTCTTATTGGATTCCATGTGTGCTGGTTCCTATCATTCTCCCCTTCTTGAAAAGGATTTGTCCTTGAATCCAAATCTTTAATGAAAGACAAATTAATACATTATGTACCTATTACAATTAACATATTATGTAGTTGCAGTTAACATATTGGGAGTGTTTGGCAAATAGCTGTTAGTTGATAGTTATTAGCAGATTGGGTTAGCGGGTTTAACTAGTTGATAACATTAGCTGGATGTAGAAAGATGTTTTGTAAAGTTGATGTTAGCTGATAGTTGATACATGCAAAATGACCTTAAGGGTATGCTTTATTATCTCAAAATGCTATTACAAAAAGCTTATTAACCAAGTTTTGGAGCAATAAGCTGTTACAAAAAGTTGATTAACCAAGCACTCATATTGACTGGTTAACCAAGTCAAATAGTAAATAGTGGTCAAACACACCAAAATAGGCTGATAAACTAACTATGTTACCAAACAGGGCCATTATGTATTTTCCGTTGATAAATTATGTGCCTATTAAAATTAACATATTATGTACATTCAATTTTTTTAGTACTACTGATTTTATTACATTGTAGTATTTGTTCATCTATACTTTCTCAACCTGTTGAAACACAAAGAGCTAGTAGTATGTCCATTTAGTTTATTTATATATGCATACATGGCCGGATTTTGGGTTGTGCAAGCTGAGCTACAACACATGGCCCAATATTTAATTTTTACCTAGCTAGTTAAGACATTTAAAAATAACAAGTTTGCAATTAATTTTAAAAGATTCTAAATGGAGAAATGGTAAAAATACAAGTTTATTGTATTTCATATTTGAGATCAGAGGTTTGAATCTTGCTTGTTGCCCCAACTTTTTGCATATCTTCCTTTTGCCTTTCTCTTTGTTTTTTTTTTTTTTTATTAGAAAAATTTATGGTATTGATTTTAAAGATTACGCTTTTGATAGGGCCTCATTTATTTACAAGAATGGGGCCATAAAAATCTAAAAATTGGCCCTGTATGCATATAATTTGTTAATTGAATGTACATAATATGCATGCTAAATGCAGATACATAATCTAAATGTGGTTTTGGGTTTGTCAACGGTATAATATATATGCCTACTAGTATTGTACCCGTGCGTTGCACGGCTGTGTTTAACTTTACTACGTTGAAATACTAATTTGCTTTGGACTACATGCATGGCAAACATATATTAAACTGAGATTTGATTGTCAACATTAAAAATTTATTGAAGACCTCTACATGTTTACAAATTATTGAAGACCTCATGGTACACAACATTAGTAGTACAATTGTTACTCTCTGCATCATCAGTTGATATTAAGATTCTAAACCCTTTTGGGTGACTAACACGTGAAGCAGCTACATATAGTTGCCCATGAACAAAAACTGGTTTCTTTAAGAGCAACCCAACATGCTTTAATGTTTGACCCTGGCTCTTGTTAATGGTCATGGCATATGCCAACACTAACGGGAATTGTCTTCTCTGAAAATTGAATGGAAGCCTTGTATTTGTTGGGGTCATTGACATCCTTGGTATCAAAACAATCTAGCCAGCATTATGGCCAGCGACAATTTTGGCCTCGACCACATGCTATGATAATCTAGTTATAATAAGCCTTGTGCCATTGCAAAGTCCCAAT
>CM008334.1:39141031-39151691 GCA_002525835.2 Ipomoea batatas | reverse complement strand
TAGCATATTAATATTTTTACAACGCCACTATTGAAACGATCGTCTATTTTTTTTTTTTTATGTCAAGTGATTTCGCCAAATCATGTGTTGGATAGGATAAATATGGAAATAAGTGTGTGTAAAGCTTCTTAAGATTCACAATTTCTAACATTGGGTGATGATAAACTAATTTTGTTACTCAAAGAAGCCTTCGGTCAATTACTTATAATTTTTTGGGATCTTTTAGAAACATTACTTCTCTTTTATTAAGAGATCTACATATGGTGTTATTCACGCAATTCTAAGAAACTCCCTTTTCTACATTAAGCTCTAAATAATGATTTACTACTTCTTTTTTAAAAAATAAAAAACAAAATTATTACTTTGTTTGTTTGTTTTTTTTTTTAATACCTCTAAGTCTCTAACAATGTAAAAAACCATAAAAGTATATATTTTAATATTGCGTATCAAAGAATATATACTCTAGTAATAATTTATCTTATTTAATTCAAAGAGTATGGGAGAAGTGCAATTGCTTGTAGTTCAAATGATTATAGGGAGAGTTATTGTCTGGCAAGTGGCAACCAATACACCAACATGGCACAAAGACTCAAAAGTTTTGGGACCCACTTTCTTGTTCTCAATCTTTTTCCTATTTGTTTCTTTTTATAATTTTCAACTAATTCTATGTGTAGTCTCATTTTATACTTTCATAGTTTCATTTTTTACTTCATATGATATATCATGCTTTAATTGCTTAATTAAGAGAAGGTCATAATTTTTATTTATTTTTTCTCTAATAAAATTTAAACACAAGTAGAAGTAAAAGTTGGAAGTATATTTTTGAAATTCAAGTATTATTTTTGATAATTTTTGGTACCAAATTTTTTTAAAAACCATTATATAAATTAAAAGGCCTATTAATAAATTTGGTTTCTTCTTTAATGATATATACACATAACAAAGATGGTGGGAAAAAAAATGTACATATATCTTATTTTGTGTATTAAAAAATTATGATTAAAAGTTTAGAACATTCTCAATAGTACTAGTTTTTGTATAAGATTTTATGATCCAAGTAGGAAAGGGAAAATGGGAAAAAAAAAAGCAAAACAAAATTTGAAAAAAAAAAAAAAAAGAAAGAGAAAAGCTTCATATTAGGGCAGCCAGCGGACACGTGGCCTAGAGTGCACTCGTCCAGTTGAGCGCTAGTTTTGCGCCTCACGCAATCAAGGCTTTACTTTTTTTTCTTGGTGGGTCCCATTATGGAGACAAAAACAAAATCCTTATCTAATGAAAAATCACCAAAAAAAATTTCCCCTATTTATTAAAAAAATTTCTTCAAATTTTTAAACATGCAAAAATCACTTAAAATTCACTTTTATAAATGCCTAAAAAAAAAGTTGGAAACATTGTATTCGGGTTAGAAGGTGTCGGTTTCATAGTGATTTGACCCGGATAATAAGTGTAGCTAGCAGGTATATGATACCACGTGTACATTGGCATGACAATGTTTTGTCCCATGTGACAGTTATGGGGTAATGAGTTCTCACTTCCCACACGTCCACACGTGAATGCCACTCTTCTTTGTCTAGTGTCTACCCATTTTCCTCCAATTATTATTTTTCAACAAGAAAATTGACATATTTGATTCTTTTGTACCTTTTTATATATATATATATATATATAATTTCTCGGTATATTTAACCTCTTAATAGCCAAAGGCCTTGTGGTCAAGTGGCATTCGGTGTACACTCTCATGTGGAAGGGAGTGGGTTCGAGCCTCAGTGGAGGTATACTGCTTCAAGTAGCTATGAACAAATACTACAATGTGATAGAGTCAGTAGAACTCAAAAAAAAAATAACCTCCTAATATTTTAAAAATGATTTAGTTTTTTTCATCTCAGACTGTAAAATAAAATGTAATCAATCGTTGTGGGATATCTAGTAATACTCTTTTTTATAATTTAGATTTTTTAATTTATATCTTAGACCTTATGAATCTTCAACATTTTTGCACTCCTATGCAAAAAGATCCCAAATGCTGGAATACAATTCTCAAGTCTATTCCTTCCGCGAACCAAACGCTCGAATACAATTCATATTCTATTCCTTACCGGAATAGAATAGTATTTCTATTCCGATCCCTTAAAATTCATTTCGTGAACCAAACGTGTTGTTAATGTTTATGGTAAAAATCAAACTCTAGCTCACTTGACGCTAAAAGCAAGTCTTAAATTTAACTTTTTATCCACAAAATTATTAATGTCTTAATGAAGGGCAAAAGTCTCCTATGTGCTCTTTTATAGGGACAAATCAAATAAAAACAAGATCTCTTAAAAACATCGTGGACTGATCTCGTCCATTGATAAAATTTTACGACGATCGATTGAGATCAGTTCTCACTTAACTTTTTATAAGAGGATAATATTCTCATTTTATCATGCTATATATATACACACACAAACTTCTAAAACTAAAGAAATGATTTTGTCGGCTACGATGAGAGCAAGATAAGTTGGAAACTTTACCTAACAGTACTCATAACACTAATTATGACAACTTATCATGTGGATATGATCATTTTCTTGTTGATTTCATTGGACAAATGTGGTCCCAACTCCCATCCTCATGTCCTCCCTACATTTATAACTAACAACAGAACTCAACACAATTATTTGAGAATTCAAATTCATTTATTGCTTCCAAAATGCTGTTCAGCCTCTCCCTATACTTATACCAATTATTTGAACATTCAAATTCATTTAATGCATTTTGAAAAATGTTGAGGGGTAGGGGACGATATTAAACTTGAAAGGAGATATTTTTTACTGGTTAGGTGAAATTAACCATGCATGAAAGATTAAGAAAAAAAGGTTGTTTTTCTAGAATTATTAATATGTTGCAACATCATAAAGTGGGTTGTATAATATAGCTTTTTTATTAGGGAAAAGGTACAAATAAGCCATTGAACTATTTGGGAATTAGCAATTACGTCATCGAACTCGAATAAGCTCCAAATAAGCCATTGAACTTAAGAAAACTTAGCAATTAAGCCATCGAACTTGAATAAGCTCCAATTAAGCCACTGAACTCATAAAAACTAAGCAATTAAGCCACTAAATCGAAAAAAAATAACAATTAACATTTTTAACATGTCATTTGTCTATTCCGGTGACCGGCGACGACTTTTCTGGTGATTGGTGAAAACTTCCGGCGGCGACGGCCGCAGGAAAAGTCATCGCTGGTGGTCGGAATAAGCAAATGACCTGTTGAAAATGTTATTTGTTATTTTTTTTTTCAATTTAGTGGCTTAATTGCTTTGTTTTTCTGAGTTCAGTGATTTATTTGGAGCTTATTTGAGTTCAATGGCTTAATTGCTAATTCTCAAATAGTTCGATGGCTTATTTGTACCTTTTCCCTTTTTACTATTATTCTCAATTTTCTCAAATGTTTTATAAGGAAATTTTAATATAGCTAATCAATTGTTAGTGATAATAAAGTTGAATGATTGTTCAACTATTTAAAACTTAAGTGGTCAAAATTAAGAATTTTTCTTGCAAATTAAGGTTTGGACCACTTTCTTCTACAAGAATAGGCATCATATATACACACTAAAAGGAATCTAATATAAAAGAGTAATATATATATTAAATGTATTATTGCTTTTTATTCTATTTTTATGAAATGTTTGGCTTGATTTAGTAAAAATAATCAATCAATTGTTAGTGACTAATAAACTTGAATTGAATTATTGTTTAGATCATCTCCAAATGTTTGATTTTTACACAACATTTTAGGAAGCCAACTAGGAGAGAGACAAAAATAGAATGGGAAAAAGAAAAGAAAAAAAGTTATGACAATTTAAAAAAAAATCAATGTAAAATGTCAGAGTGGCCGCCAGTTGACGGCCACCCTGACGCGTCCAAGCGGGCGCACAGTGCGCTCTAAACGCGCGTTCGTATATTTTTTTCTTCTTCTTCTCCTACAAAAATTATGTATTTGCAAGAGAAAAAAAGATTGAAAAATCAGTGTTTCCATCTGTTTTCAAATCATGTAACTAGTTTTTTCTTTGAAAGAATCCCAACAAAAATCACAAATGTAGATGCTTTTAATGTCAAAAATCTTTCCATTTTAATCACTTAAAACTAGTAAAAAATATGAGAATTTCGATTGACTATCCAGTTCTCACCATATTTCCTCAATAAGATTTGTCATTATATATACACCAAAGGAAATCTAGGAGTAATATTAAATGACTCGATATGTATAGAGTAAATATAATCTAATTAAGAAAATGATATGGAATTAGATTATATACACCAAAGGCTAATTAATTAAGATTATACATTTTAGAGTTTTAATCTCCCATAAAAAAAATGGAGTAAATATTGATGGGGAGGCAAAAGTTATGATTGTAATTATTGCTGCCCCAAACTCTCACCTTGTCATCATTGACATCATACTAATTAAAACTCCCCTACCCCATACCCATCCCCCACCCACGCACCCACTACCCCCCACCCACCTCTCTCATCTTCTTTCTATATAAGTTAAACCATACATCCCCATATTGCTCATCAATTCATCACACAGCTTCTTTCTAGTCTCTACAAACCCCTCTCTCTCTCTCTCTATATATATATATATACAACTTCTGAGGAATATACACAACACATCTGTATACAAGGTATCATTATCCAAGGAATCTGAAGCAATACGTTAAGTTTCTTAGCTTACGCTAAACTAATCCGAGCTCTTGATCTGATTTAGAAATGATGTTGGAGTACCAAGATTTGGGGCTGAGCTTGAAGTTGGGATTTTCCGGCGAGAGTTGCGGCAGGGCGTCAGAAACACCGCAAAACCTCAACCTCTCCACTTCTTCGAGCAGTTCTCATTCCTCGCCCTTCCACAGCTCCCCATGCTGGGCAGATCGGAACTCCGACGCCTGCGGAAGAGCGGAAGCCGCCGCGTTCCTGAAGGGAATAGACGTGAACACCGCTCCGGCGGCGGCTGCGGCGGCGGACGGCGAGGAGGAAGCGTGGGTGTCGTCGCCGAACAACAGCACGGTGTCGAGCGGGAGCAAGCGGAGCGAGAGAGAAGATCAGGAGACGGAGAGAGGTTGCTCCGATGAAGAAGACGGCGGAGAAGCTTCCAGAAAGAAGCTCCGCCTCAACAAAGATCAGTCCGCCATTCTCGAAGAGACCTTCAAAGAACACAACACTCTCAATCCGGTAAGTGTATATTATGTTGAAGCATAAATGCCTAATATATATATTTTTTTAATCAACTTGTGAATTACTCAATTAATTCACATATATTATTGATGAATATTAATATTTACCATACTTATTATAAATCGTATTATTTTTTATGTGCCTATATGGGGATATTTTTGCAATTTTAATAAAGTTTTGGGGTGTTTTTTTGCAGAAGCAAAAGCTAGGATTGGCTAAAAGGCTGGGGTTAAGGCCAAGGCAAGTGGAGGTGTGGTTTCAAAACAGGAGGGCAAGGTGAGATAAATTTGTCAATCTTGAAGGGCATTTATGGAATTCTCTTATTGTCTTTAATCTATAAAATGATCAACAATTTAAATGTTCTCTATGTTAAGCAAAGAGAAAAGACCAATGCTCCTTATATATTTCCAATATATTAGAATAATATTAATAATAAACATGGCATACATACTTGAGGCATGCAGTTTCCAATTGATAAATAATTAAATACTATATCGGGTATTGACTCTATTTTCCATTTATTTTCAGAACAAAATTGAAGCAAACTGAGGTCGATTGTGAGGTATTGAAGAGATGTTGTGAAAATCTAACGGAAGAAAATCGAAGGTTACATAAAGAAATTCAACAACTTAGGGCTCTCAAGCTCTCCCCACATTTCTACATGCAAATGCCCCCTCCGACAACCCTCACTATGTGCCCTTCATGTGAGTGTGTTGCTGTCCCACCACCAGCATCGTCTCCGGCAATATATTCTTATGGGTCATTGGTCACAAATAGAAATGGTCTAACCAAGGCCCTTCCTCTTCAACATATGGGAACCTGTGTAGACCCTCATCGACGATTTGATGTCACCCGCCCCAACACCCTTAAACTGTAATTTGGAATGATTTCATATTAATTTTGCGAGAAATTGTGAAATTGTACATAAACTCAATAGGGTCTCTCATCTACTAAACCAGCCTTTTGAGATGTGTACTCTCATATTAAGTTTAGGTATTTATCATAATTTTAATATGAATGAATTATGAGTAGTCTTGTCAAATTTTCTACCCCTTGTAGAAGATGTGCATGAAACAAGGGTAAGGGCTGGCTAGATACAACAAAAATGCTATAGTGCACCATGATTAATGTATGATTTGTGGTCTTGGATATTGGTATATTCAAGAAAATTTTACAATGTAATATGTACAGTTTTATTGTTTAAGAATTTTATAATATTTTACCATTATTTTGATGTTACCCATCCAACACACTTATATACACAAAGAATTAAGAATTATTCAGAATATAAAAATCATGTTTTATTCACTCATTTATTTCATGACAATTTTAATCTTTTTGAATTATGATATCAGGTTGTAATATTAAAACTTGCTTAGTAGTAAAGAGAAGTCAAATAATTTATTAAATTAAATAGTTAATTTTTATATTGTGATTGTGATTAATTTGTTGCTTATAAATATTAATAATTGTTATATCGATCTCTTCTAAAAGAACATACAAATTTCCATTAATAACACGACATATATATTGACAAGTCTGATTTGATTGATGTCACAATGTTAGGTTAGCATAAATAAAAGAAAAGATAAAAATAAATAGTAAAATTAGTTCTCTAATGATAAATTAAATCCACTGCTTTTGGTGATTTGGTCTCTATTTTCAGTTAGTCCACTCTCATTATATTCACCACACTAAAAGGTGAAATTATTGTATGTAGTGTTGATCATTTGATAGATTGAAGACAATAAAAGAATTCCATAAATGCCCTTTAAGAACCACAAATTTATCTCATCTTGCCTTTTTTTTTTTTTTTTTTGCAAAACAAAATAGAAAGCAATTCATTCATCAGCATCATTCAATAGAGAGCAGAAACAATAAATTGAAGTGGGGTATCAATTTACACTCTACAATCAGACATAAAAAGGGATTCTCTAACTAAGAGATGAGCAATCCGATTTACTGATCGTTTAGTAAAAGTAATAAAAATATTTGGTAAAGAAAAAGAATGGTTTTGACATGGAGGAGTAAATCCAAATGAGAATCCTGAACTTTGCCCCATAAACCCTAACAACTTGGAGCGCATCCGTTGTTATATGAATTTGATTTAATTTTAATACTCCGTTGTTCTTTATAAATTTTTTTTTGAATACTATTGACTCCGTTGACTTTTCACATGAAAGGACCACAGCTAGGACACTTATCACAAGATCTTTAGCACTCCACAAATATTTTTAAAAAATTACAATAACATATATGACAAGTCCATATGTCATTCAATAAAATATAATATGAAAATTTTAATGTAAATATCTTTTATAGGAAAAAAAAAAAGTATTATTACGCATTTATGCTTCAAAGATACTAAATTACGGGATTGAGAGTGTTGTGTTCTTTGAAGGTCTCTTCGAAAATGGCGGACTGATCTTTGTTGGGGCGGAGCTTCTTTCTGGAACCTTCTCCGCCGTCTTCTTCATCGCTGATTCCCCGAGAGCAAACCCTCTTTGTCTCCTCATCTTCTATCTCGCTCCGCTTGCTCCCGCTCGACGCCGTGCCGTTCGGCGATAACAGCTCCGTATCCTCCTCGCCGCCCTCCGCCGCTGGAGCCTGGTTTATGTCTATTCCCTTCACAGACGTTGGACAAGCAGCATTGGTATGGAGTTGTTATTGTAAGGTCAAGATATCCCTTCCACTTTTATCGTAAATTAGGGTTTATGCACTTTCCCCAAATTCTCTGCCTATCATCGCTGTAAATTACCATGAATTTTCTCTCAATCTCTCGCCACTTTTCAACCTGCAAGAAACCCAATTTCGGAATTAGCAACGTCCTTCTCTTCTCCACTGCTTCGTCTTCGTCATTAGCTGCTTCACAATTCATGACCCATTTGCAGAAAAACGGACCCAACATAGAGAAATCCTTGAACTTAGTCAAAGCCGAATTGGATGCCCCTTGTGTCACTCGGGTTTTGGAAAGCTTTTCAGTTGAAAACCGTCAAATAGGTCTCAGATTCTTCATATGGGCCGGGGTTCACCCTTCTTACAGACACTCAACATACATGTATAACAAAGCTTGTAACTTGCTGAAAGTTAAGGAAAACCCGAATATAGTTACTGATGCTTTTGAGGCTTATGAGGTGGAGGGATGCGTAGTCAGTGTAAAAATGTTTAGGGTTGTGTTTAATTTGTGTAGAGAGGCTAAAGATGCAGGCTTGGGGTTGTGGGTGTTGAGGAAAATGAAGGATTTTAATTGCAGGCCAGACATGATTGCTTATAATGGAGTGATTAGGTTGCTGTGTGAGAAGGGGGATATAGATGGGGCAATGGGATTGATGAGAGAGATGGGCTTGATTGATCTTTACCCTGATATGGCCACTTATGTTATGATGATCAAGGGTTTGAGTGAGGTGGGTAGGTTGGAGGAGGCTTGCAGGTTGGTTAAATCGATGAGAGGGCACGGTTGCTTGCCTGGTACAGTGGTGTATTCCGTGCTTCTTGATGGGATTTTGAGGTTTGGGAGTCTGGAAAGGGCGATGGAGTTGTTGGAGGAAATGGAGAAAGAAGGCGGCGATTGTAGACCAAACGTTGTTACCTATACCACTCTGATTCAGTGGTTTGTTGAAAAAGGCTGTTCAGTAGAGGCAATGGCTATTTTGGGTCGAATGGAGGATTTGGGGTGTAAGCCGAATAGAGTATTGATCTCTACTCTCATTCACGGGCTGTGTGTTGATGGTCATGTCGAGGAGGCTCATAAGGTTGTGAATCGAGTTGCTGGAAACGGTATTTCTAACGACGAGTGCCACAGTTCTCTCGTGTTGTCACTGTTTCGGACTGGAAAACTCAAGGAAGCAGAGGTTGTTTTTAGGAGGATGCTGGCTGCCGGGCTGAAGCCTGACAGCTTGTCTTCGGGGACGATGATAAAATGGCTGTGCTCAGAGGGAAGGATTCTGGATGGATATCAATTGATGGATGGAATTGAGAAAGCCGGATGTATATCTTCAATGGAATCGGATACCTATTCAATTCTGTTGGATGGGCTCTGTCGAGGCAATCATTTGATGGAAGGCGCGAAACTTGCTAACCTAATGATCAAGAAAGGGATTCAGGTGAAATCAAATTATGTTAAAGATATTATCAAACATCTGAAAAGCTCTGGAGGAGGAGTTGGCTTCGCGCATTGGTAGGATTCAATGCTGATTGTGGACTGCAATTTTGTTCCAATTTGTTTCTACAAAAGTGTAAATTTTACACTTTTTTCCCAGAACTTGTTTGGTGAGATTTCTGCCCACTGGATCAGGCAGTAAAACAATTTTGTACTCGATTTTGTAGTCTAATTCTTTATAGAAATCTCTAGATTGATGTTTCACACGTCTTCAATGCATATAAGCTAATGACAGATGTTAAACTTCGTTATAATCTAAAGATTGGATCGAGGTCATTCAATTGGGTTAGAGCATACACACCAATGTTTTTTCTGAGGATTTTTGGAACACTAATAAATTCAACATTTGGTTTTTGGCGAATGGGAAGTAAGGTTTTTTTATAAAGAGTGTCGGATTATGCGTTAGGTGCACTGTCACCTAAAAAATTGTGTAAAATGTTTAACTGATATTGATGTTTTTCTTTTTCTCTTCTATTTTTATATCTCTTACATGTCACCTAAAAAATTGTGTAAAATATCCAACTGATATGAATGTTCTTAGGCCTTCCCCAATAGTGATCCTTCCCCAACAGTGATATCGGGGAGGGTTTTGGAACAGTAAAATCCACAGATTAAATTTTTAACAAATGTGATGTTTGAAATTTTGTTGAGATTTTCTTTTTGCAAGTGTATGGATTTTGGCAGAGGTGTAGCAGAAATGTGGCAGGAGAACAACGCAAAACTTAGCGAGTTGCGTGCAAAATTTGTGCCCAGCGGGCGCGTAAGTCTCTCTGTTTGTTTTTTATTTTCGTTTTTTTTTTTTTTTAAATTTCAGATTTTATTTTTCGTTTCTTTTTTCTTTTTTCTTCCGCTCACATTTTCTCTTTCCTAATCACACCTGTAAAATCTCCTCAAAACCCGATCACTATTGGGGAAGGCCTTATAATGCACTTTAGCTAAAATCACACTAAAAAAGATTGAATTCTATCAATTAGCTGCTCCTTAACTCATGACCTTATAAATTCATATATCTTCTCTGACGTGAAACTCTTAACAAACTCTTTAAAAGGAATCTTGAGTTATCATTACATCTTTATAAGAAATCTCATGGTTAATGTTCACAAGTCGTTGCATATAAGCAGTGGTTATATGGAACAAATGCTGAACTTTGCCCAAATGCCAGTCTGCAGATCAAGAAATCATTCAGAGTCTTTTGGTACTAAAGAGAATAAGAAATTCTACAAGTACATAGTACACTGCAACCAAAGAATCCTAGTCACTCCAAAGAATTTGGGTAGTTTTTACA
>CM008334.1:39117430-39131176 GCA_002525835.2 Ipomoea batatas | reverse complement strand
TTTTTTCATTGCTTTTTAGGTGTAAAACTGACTTTGAACTTTCTATAAATGTTTGGGTGCAGCTCCCTGGTGTGGCATTGTACTTGACATTGCTTCTTATAAAGTGTCTTTCCATAGTTCTTTCAAGTCTTGATATTAATTGGACAGAATATAAGCTGTTTAACTTTTAACTCATGATTTTTTAATTAAAAAAATTCCAGGAAAGATAAACCCTCATGTAAACTCCTGTATGTAACTCCTGAGAGGATAGCAGGAAACCTAACATTTCAAGAGGTGCTAAATTCTCTCCATAGAAAGGTAATTGTTAAATTCATTGTCCATTGATGAATGCGAAATTTGAATTTGATACTCTTGTCAAATCCAGAACCCACGATGATGTTTTCATCATTATTTTAAAATAATTTTTTTTTATTGTACACAAATTACAGGGGCAATTAGCTGGGTTTGTTGTTGATGAAGCCCATTGTGTAAGGTATGCCCCCTTGTAGTTTATTCTACTAAATATATATATTATAGTGGCTTATATAATTCAAGTTGAATGAAATGAGTGATAAATCATTTGAATGCACTTGGTATTACCGAGAGACTAAAACAATACTTTTCAACACTTCCATAAAAATCTTGTAGTGAGCACATATAATTCAACTGAAATGAGATGAGGGACAATTTATTAGAATGCTCTTGGTACTGAGAAAATCAAGAAACTAGAACGATACTTTGCAATGTGCAGTTGTGCACAAGTGCGGCAGGCTGATATTTTTGTTTTAAATCATGTGAGCATTTATGAGTTTGTGTAAATTAATTGAAAAACTGTTTTCAATTTCACTCAAATACTATTTCATCTTTTCTGTTCATATGAATGCTTTTCTCTATTCAATTGTTTGGATAGTCTTGTATTTCATCCCAGGTTTCAATTTAACTATAACCTCACAATTCCCAAAAATCTAATACTTGAAGAACTATAGTAAGAATATCTTCAGGAAGTAAACAGGCATTGACTACTCTCATTAGCTTTATTGGACCGGTTTGATCAACCTTGTTTTCTTTGCTCTGTTTTTTCAGCCAATGGGGACATGATTTCCGGCCAGATTATAGAGTTTTAGGTTGCCTCAAGCGGAACTTCCCAAGTGTTCCAGTGATGGCATTAACTGCTACAGCAACCCGCACAGTGCGTGAAGTAAGGACACAAATTCGTTATGAATTTTATTGATGACAGGATCTCTTGAACTTTTACTGATGATTAATTTCTGCAGGATGTCTTGAGTGCCTTAAATATTCCCCATGCTCTTGTCCTTGAGACAAGTTTTGATAGATCAAATTTAAAATATGAGGTGATTGCGAAGAGCAAGGAGCCACTCAAGCAGCTTGGAGAACTATTGGTCAATAGATTCAAGAATCTTTCTGGAATTGTTTACTGTCTTTCAAAAAGCGAGTGTGTGGATGTCTCAAAATTTTTGAATGACAAATATAAGATTAAAACAGCATATTATCATGCTGGAATGTCAGCACGTCAGAGGGTTACAGCTCAAAGGAGGTGGCACTCTGGAGAAATTGATGTTGTGTGTGCCACTATTGCTTTTGGGATGGGAATAGATAAACCTGATGTTGTGAGTCCCTCCATTCTGATTCTCTACTTACTATAATATTCTGTGTTGTTACATGCACGCATATGATTAGCACCATTCTAACAGCAACTAAAATGAAACTAGATTTTATGTTTTCTAGTACCTATAATGTTCTGATAGTAAGATGTTATTTTCTTCTGATATGCGACATAATAGTTTAATTTTATATATTCCAGCGGTTCGTTGTTCACAATACAATGTCCAAATCAATAGAAAGTTATTATCAGGAAGCAGGAAGGGCTGGGAGAGATAACCTCCCTGCCACATGTGTTGTTTTATATCAGAAGAAGGATTTCAGTCGAGTGGTGTGCATGTTAAGAAGCGGACAAGGATACAAAAAGCAAAGCTTGAAGTTGGCCATGGATCAAGCTCGGAAAATGCAGAAGTACTGTGAACTAAAGGTGCCTTTATCCTATTCCTCTCATAAATCAACTTATCTCGTTTACATTCGAGTTTTCATCTTTTCCTTTTTTTTTTTTGGGTTTCTGAAAGCGCACATTTTCTCATACTGAGCTTTCTGACTCGTACAATCTTGCAGGACGAATGCCGTAGATGTGCATTGGTCGGACACTTTGGAGAGTTGATTAACCGTAGTTCCTGCAGAAATGGTCCCAGTCCTTGTGATAACTGTCTCAAGTTTTCCTCTTGAAGTTTTATGGATTCCTGCCTTTGGGAATATTTGGCCAAGAATGGAGTTTTGCCAGAAGAGTCAAGTTATACTTGCATTGTTAATTTTGTCACTTAAGCATAATGTTCCTCCTGCTTATTCTCTGACTGGATTCATACGGTTTTTAAAGAGAATTTTTTAAATAATAATCTCAGTTTTATCAGTTGTCAGTAATGTCGTTTACTTTATCTACTACTATCAAAATATGGTAGGGTAAAATGATGAATTAGCATTATTTCAATTTACTATATCACTCTGTGGCTGAAGGGCCCAAAGTTGGAAGTAATAATTTATAAAATCAGTAGATGATATGCTGTACATATTTTCTTCAAGGTTCCATTGTCTCACAGTAAAGGTGATTCACTTGAATGCTACTACTCATCAAATTATTAAGAAAACATATAATACCAATGTATAAGACAAACAGAAGACTAACTACATTTTAGGCCATGTTTGAAAGATATATATAGTTCGCAAAAAAAAAAAAAACACCATTTTATATATAAGCAATATTCTTCCTAAACGGCTAAACCCTATTGCAAACTAAATTGCTCACATTAAAATAAATAATGCATATCATTGTTCCATCATAAAATGTAGACAATACATATCATAATAAGTAGTTGAAGGTTTTACAATATCGAAACTTGAGCACTGTGAAGATTGAACAAATTAAGATTTTGGTATATAAATGCTATGTTTTTCTTTATGCCAATGACCACATAAATGGTTCAAAAAGTAAAATAAAGACGAATCGGGATGAATTCAAGGCAAAATGGTTCAAGAATGAATAGTTAAAACCATAGCAAAGTTCAACAGAGAATTAGAGCGAATGAGAAGTCAGAAAATGCCACCGGGAGGGTGTCATGCTGCAGGTCACGATGTGACCCTCAGCGTTACACTCTGGCCAGCTTTCATATCGTCTGGTGTCACGCTGCAGGTCACGGCGACCTGCAGCGTGACTAGCCACCATCTGAAAGTGGCCTGTGTGGTCACGATGAAGGTCACGCCGTGACCTCCATTGTGACCTGCATGCCACTTTGCGGATTCTAGGCGTCACGCTGCAGGTCACGCCGTGACTTGCAGCGTGACGTCCTGGAACCCGCGGGGCTTAAGTCTGGTCACGATGAAGGTCACGCCGTGACCTCTATCGTGACCAAGCATCCTGGAGGCAATTTATTTGGCGCAATTGCATTAGTATAAATAGGAGTAGGCTTTATTTTGAACTTATCTTTCAATTTTCTAAGTCTTCTTTAGGTTTTCTCTCCACAAACACTTTAGATCATCTACCCATTG
The DNA here is from genome assembly GCA_002525835.2 of Ipomoea batatas. Taxonomy (NCBI): domain Eukaryota; kingdom Viridiplantae; phylum Streptophyta; class Magnoliopsida; order Solanales; family Convolvulaceae; genus Ipomoea; species Ipomoea batatas. The sequence continues at coordinate 39,127,588 of CM008334.1, read as the reverse complement.
CAATTCTATTAGTTTTGAAGAAGATTTAGAGAAGAATCATCCTTTGTAATTATCAATTTCACTACAATTTCAGATTCAAACATTATATATCTATTTAAGTAAGAGTTTCAACTTTTTCTTTTCTTTCAATTCTCTAACTTTCTTTCGCATTTAAATACTTTGCTTATTATTCGAATTGTTTTAGTTTACCATTTCATTATGAGTTGTTAAATACTTTAGGGGTTTAAATTGAATATCCTTGTATGAATTTTTACATGAATTAAATTGTTTAATCTAGGTTTTTCATTGCCTTTAGAATGAATGTGATTGTGAAATTAGGGAATTATTTGACTCTTGTTTGATTATGGCCAAATTATGCAAGAAATGTATGGAATTGGTGTACTGTTTCACCTATGAGAATAGGGATTCACCATAGCCAACCCTTTCACATTTCTAACTTGCCCTTGAGAAAGGGGAGTTGGAAGGGATGATGCACCCAAGGTGTTTGATTAAATATCTCACCTAGTGTAATCACCATGAGAATGAGATTAGAATTTTGGTGGTAGCCAATGTCCACGAGAGTGGCATTGGCATTGACTTGATCCCATCACTTCATTGTTTAGCATTGTTTAACCTAGAACCTTAGAACATTATAGAAGCATTTGTGCATTGCTATTTGATTAAATCCTCCTCTTTATCATTGTTTATTTCTCAAATCAATTACTTGTTTTATCATTATCTCATGCAATCAAATATATCAATTTGGTTAGTTTTCAAACACTTTATGATGTTGTCCTTAGCCCCTTGCTACTCAAATCCTTCCTAGCCATTCCCAGAGGACGACACTCACTAATCAAACCACTAAAAATACAACTTTCAAGTACCTGCAAAGTCATTATTTTTAGTATCAAGTAAACAAGTTATGAAACTAGAAGAAAAGGTACTACACATTAATTAACCTTCTACAAATATAATAAATATTAATATTTTGTTCAATACATTTACATGAGAATGTACGACACACATCTCACAACATATGAAACATATAGGGAAAAAACTACCACGACCGAATATCAACAGGCGCTTGCAAGATCAAGAGTTCGTAGTACAACTAAGATCTCAGTCATATACACAAACACAACGAGACAAATCCGATCCACAACTTCTTACACTATAATCTCATTGCATGATGATGTTCTTTATACTACCACCAGCCTAGTAACCCAATTGCACATTACACATTACTAATAAATAAATAAAAAAGAATACAAGTACTAAAGATGAAGGCAATGACGATGCTACTTGGAAGAGAATTCAAAAGACTTAGAGAAATTCAAACCAAAAGTAGTATTTATTTAGACTATCATTTTTAGACTAAGTATTTAGACTAACCTTTTTACAAAATTGCAAACATTTATTTTAATGACAATTATATAATCAATCTCTCATATATTATCTTGTATTCATATACTTTGAATTACCAATTTAAATAAACAAATTCAACATTCAATTACATATGGATGAACATTTCCTATATAATCTTGCATTGATATATTTTGAAGTACTTATTTAAAAATAAACATTGGACATTATCTCATTCGCGCAATGCGTGTGAAAAACTAATGTGTGTGTGTGTATATATATATATATATAACTAGAAATGAATTTTAAATAGTATCACACAAGAAAGCAAGGACTTGTCAGGCATTATAATTCACAATTCTTCCATTTGATCCGGTTTTATTATTATTATTTTTTCTTTTGGCACTTTATATATTGCACTAAATCCATCTGTCACGCATGATTCTTTTTGTGATTTGTTTCTTCCATCCTCATCATATTTTGGTGTGGTGTTCAACATTAATTAGATGCTTCACAATTCTTAAACACATTTTTCTATTAAAAAAAAAAGAGAAAGAAATGTAATGTCTAATTAAATATTACTTAGTGGAGTACGTTGTAGGAACTTTAAATATTTCAAAATAATGTCTAATTAAATAAAATTAGTTTGAAAGTTTTTAAAAATACATTGTAAAGTTCTTATAATAAAATTTGTTTTCTTTAATGTTGTCACAAAGTGTTTAACTAAATAAAATAGGAAGCATATTAATAAAAGTGTTAAGAGTAAAATGTTTTGTTTCCACATGTTTAATTTCTTAAATAAAATAAAATAAACATTGATAAACAAATGTTATAATAGTAGAGGGAATAAAACTTTAAAATTTTATATAAATTACTAATGCTTCCTACCAAAATGATTAATTGTGAATATATAACTAAAAGTCCGAAAACACTTTTTGCCAAAAAAAAAAAAAGAAGAAGAAAGAACTGCTAATTATTATTATTTTTGTCAGATCACAATGTGTTTTGAGCATATCTTAATTATAGGAATCACTTTTAAACGCGTATCATACTAATATTAATTTCTGATACTACTGGGATAGCCCAATTAAGGAGTCCACTAAGATGTTTTCAACAAAAGAAAAAGGAGTGCCCTAAGACAATCCAATTAAGGAGCAAAGTACTCGTCAAAAAAATCTGACCTCCTTTTTACTTTAATTTAGATGACCTTATGTTAGAATTAGAATTAAGTCAATATTATTTACGAATTGTTGATAGTATCACACAAGAAAGCAGTAGTAATGATTCATGCAAAGTCACAATTCTTTCATTATAGGGGTTTTTAATAAAAAAAAATTTTAAAAAAAAAAACTAATTTGGCACTTTATATATTGCACTACTAAATCTATCATTCTCCTGCATGATTCCTTTTGTGGTTTGGTTCTTCCATCCTCATCATACATTGGTATTTTGAACATTAGTTAGTTACATTGCTTCACAATTTGTAGAAACATTCTAAAAAAAAATGCCCTCAAATATAACGGTAGAAAATATATACTTTTTAATAGTTAATTAAAGTTTTTTATGGATTATTATAATCTATTTTATATGAAATATGAAATATTGGAGAAAACCAAAATACAAAAGACATTCATGTTAATGTGTTATTAGCAGTAAGTGTTACTGTGAAATAGGAGTACTTGCCAAGGGTAGAGTATAGCTTAATAGCTCAGTTGATTAAAGCGTTTTGCTAATACTAAATTAAAATTCTAACTCATTTAAGATTAACTTAGGATTTTCTAATCATATTAAAATTTTTAAACATAATAACTAATACTATATAAAATGACCCTGGTCTGATAGGAGAGAAGCTTCTTCATCATTCTTCAAGCTATTCGGGTATAATATAATAATTAATCATGTTTCCCACCAAAATTTTCACGGGTACAAAGATAGGTATCTTTCCGGGTTGGGAGGAGTTACGGGTACAAAGATAGCTATCTTTCCGGGTTGGGAGAAGTTATTGCTATCTTTCCGGTTGGGAGAAGTTAGGAGAAGTTATTGATTGCCTTCTCCGGAGACTTGTATTAATTATATTAATAGATTTTATTATTACATAAGTTTAAGTTGATAGTTAGAGTACACATTTATATTTATATATTATATATGCTCAACATAGCACCAGTAAAATAAATAAAATAAATTTAGTCAAGGAAATTTTGATTTTATTTAACCCCGTTTAGAATGGATTGGTTAAAAATAGGCATTAGAATAGGGAGAACACCCTATTTATGGTAGCTTGGAAGGTGGAAGCAGCATTTGTCAACCCGAATGACAAAATTAGAGAATCATAGTGGCCTTTGTGGGTATGGGAGACCGTTTCCTTTTCATGTATTCGAATTTGATGATAACTTGCATTAAGGTCCGATCCGATTTAGTAAAAATTCAAATCACTGTCATCTTGGAAATTTATCACAAATCGTTACTGTATTAGTGCCTCATAATCCACACAAAACATCCTATCTTTCTTCTTTAAGTAGCAAGGAAACATATCTCTAGCCATTATATTGTGAAACATTTCTTTGATTGTGTTCAAACATTCACATCAAAATATTATGATGCAACTAATTAATATTGAAAATGAAATTCATGAAAAATAAACCATGAATGATATAATGAGAAATTGCCCTCCAAAATAGAAGAGATATGAGTTTCTTTTCACGAGAAAAACCTGCTAAAGTCCTTAATTGTGAAACTTTCAAATGGTTCATTAAAATGTTATTCAAGTAATTATTATTAAAGAGAAAAATTAATTTTAGATTATTTCTGGTTAGGAGTTTAAGTCAATATTATCCCTATCAAAAAAATACTGCCACATTTAACTGAGCATATAGATTTAAGAAAGTATATTTAATATATTAACTAAAGAATTAATACTTTCAATGATACTTCGAGTATTGTGCTATTATAGTAAACGCCTTCCAAGTATAAAATGACCAGCAAATGTCCTCCTAGTATCAAAAAGTCAAAAGAAAGTGGCGTTAAATTGAAGGGTAAGTGGCGCTAAATTGAAGGGTAAATTGAGTGTATCCAACCGAAGTCATAAATGTAACGCCACTTTCATGCCTTTGCTAACGCAAGACCACACGTAGTCATTTTTTATACTCGAAGGACATTTGCTAGTCACTTTTTGATACTCAGAAGACTTGCGGGTCATTTTATACCTAGAGGATGTTTGCTGTAATAGCACAATACTTGAAAGACCATTGGAGGTATTAATTCATTAACTACACTTTTTGATACTCAGAAGACGTTTGCGGGTCATTTTATACCTAGAGGATGTTTAATGTAATAGCACAATACTTAAAGACCATTGGAGGTATTAATTCATTATCTAAATTTTATATTTGCACTTTTTCTTATACTATTTTTGGGATGGAGTACTATTTACGTCGAATATTAAATATGTAAAATGAATTATGGATAGAGCAAATACCAATTTTGGTCCCACGACTACTAGCAAAATGACAATTTTGGTCCACATGTTTCATTTCTACCAATTTTGGTCCCACAACTATTGGCTTAGTACCAATTTTCATCCACGACTATTGTTTTAGTACCAAAATTTATCGCGCCGGTCACCCATCCGTTCAAAACGTGCAAAAATCTAAAATTGTTAAGCGTATTTTCAACTTAATATCTTAATTCGAGTATGAATAAATGGATTTAAGTCTTAAAATCGATCAAAATTCGCAGTTTTTCTCCGCATTTTACCTTAATTTGAGTAGGAGAATTGTGAGTTGTGATCGATCTTAGGGCTTAAATCTCTTTATTCAGGCTCAAATTGGGATATTGAGTTGAAAAGGACAAAAATTCCTTCAAAAATTTTAGATTTCGACACGTTTTAAACGGATGGTGACCGGCATGATAAATTTTGGCACTAAAATAGCAGTCGTGGGACCAAAATTGGTACTAAACAATAGTTGTGGGACCAAAATTGGTAGAAATGAAACATGTGGACCAAAATTGTCATTTTGCTAATAGTCGTGGGACCAAAATTGGTATTTGCTCATTATGGATAGTATCAGACAAGAAAAAAAAAAAGGACTTGTCATGCATGATAAGTTTTTTTTTTTTTGAACTTGCATGATAAGTTGATAACTCACAATTCATGCGATCGAAAAGATTTTACTTTTTTCTTTTCACACTCTATATATTGCATTATATCTATCCTACTTGTAATTAAATACTAAAATTTAGTTTTCAAAAAAAAAATACTATAAAATTTTAATTAGGTAGTGTTACCCTAGGAATGAAAATTTAGTAGAGATATGTAAATTTGTTATGAGGTACAATTATATATTTTATCATCTTGAAATATTGGAGAAAACCAAAATATTATATAATTTTGATCGTGGGCTGAAGCAACTCGTAGCCTAATAGAGGTTGGGATAATTTCATACGCAATCACAGTTTGCAAATGCTCGGATTTGTTCCAATTTATTGGTATTTTTTTCAAATCTCTTTCGAATAATTTATATTGGTATTCGTACTATTTGAGAATCACGATTATATTCCCGACAATGACTATAACTTTCCATTTCATTCCTCTGTTTCATCCTCTGGTATGATGGCTCTCCGATTAACATCTCACCGGCCCCCAAACTATTTGGACAATGGTGGCCGGTAGACTGCTTGAGGCCTAGCATATATAATCTTGGCAAGCTTTTTTATCCATCAACAAATAATTCCTTTTTGAGTTTCTCTTAAATTTGTTCATAATTTAAAAGTTATTTATTTTTGTCGACTCACACTTAAAAATTGTCATTTTATTCAATCATCTACCTTGTAGCCTCAAAAGTTGAATAAATTGTGAACTTCCTGAAACATTATCATTATAGGAAGAGTTTTAAATGTAGGGATAAAAGAGTGAGCGTTTGGTAAGCCTGTAAGAATATATATGAAAAATCCTCGTTTACTTCATTTGTCTGTTTTTTCATTTTCAATTTTTCATTTCTCTATTTCTCGCAGTTTTTCTTCTTCATTCCTCCAGTTTTCCATTTCTCCATTCCTCCAATTTTTCTATAATTTTCTATTTTATTAAATACAATCATCTCATATAGTATTTGTACGTTTCTACACCAAAGATAACAACCACAACAATAATAATAAGAAGAAGAATTTAATAATAATAATAAGAAGAATAATAATTTTCTATTTTATTAAATACAATCATTCCATATAGTATTTGTACATTTCAACAACAACAACAATATACCGGGGGAGGGAAATGGGAATACAGCCTACACGGGAACACGCACAGCAACCAGTAGGATTTGATATGATCCTTCAACCTCAGTACAACTACTGTTCAATGTTCATACATGTTGTGCCATTTCTCCATTTAGAGAATGTTGATTCTCATTCCTCCAAATTTGTATAAGAAATGAAAGAATAGAGATGAGATTAAAATTGGAAAAATAAATTTACTAAACAAATTTTTAAAAATTTCTTTTTTCATTTCTTCAATTCTTTTTTTTTTTTTGAAAAATCCTCTATTTCTTCAAGTTGATATTAAATGACAATTTTCCCTAAGAAAGAAAAAGAAACTAGTGCAACATCCCTTTTCTTTGTCTCTCTATTCGTAAGGAATATAATATATCCATTTGTGGAAAATATGAAAATAGAAAACATAACCAATTTTTTTTTTTAAAACATTAACAGGACTTTTCTTTAGAGGGAATTAATTACAATTTTATTCCCACCTAATTGAAATTCTCTCATTTTCATGGAATTAGAATCACATGCACCCCTTCGTATTTCAATGCCATAAATTTTAGGAAGAAAAAATTACTTTGAGGCAAAACTACCCCTCTTTTTTAAACCTAATTGATGTTTGGCCTCTCTTTTGATTATAGTGTGTCTTCTTCTTCTAATTGAGAGTGTTGCAAAAATCCTGCCTAAGCACTGATTAATCGACGCCTAGGCGCTAAGTGCTGCCTAGCCGCCTAGCGTATCACCATAATCAGTGGTCTAGGTGGCCGAATAGACCGCCTAAGTACCGCCTAGGCCTCTTAGGCGCCGACTAGGTCTCCTAGGCCTCCTAGTCGACAATTTTTTGAGCAGAATAATACTAAATAGTTCAAACTCTAGATGTTTTTAAGTTAATATTTAATATTTTAGTATTAACTATTAAAGTATTAAATAGTGTATAATTATTAGTCTTAAAAAACTTAAAAATTTTAAACAAATGTTTAAAAATAAAAAATAATATAATATAATATATGGGCGCCTAGGCGCTAGGCGCCCCAGAAGCCTGAGGAGCGCCTAGCGATTTCTTCAACCACGCATGCTTTCAATACAGAACGTCAACCTTAATCAAATATGTTTCATTCTCAAAACTCATATTATCTATTTTATTGCCTTCGTTATGCAATTCTAGAGTTTATTTACAGTGTGTTACATAAATTTCTAAAACCAATTTTTGGGGGCTTAATTTAAATATTTATAGTTCAATATTTTATGCTTGATAAATATTTTTTTAAAATTTATATATCGATCTTAATTGCAAGTGAAAATAAAATTTTAGAAGTAATTGACATCGAAATTTGGGTGAATAAATTTGTATTTAAATATGCATAGAAATGTCACTACTTTTAAATTAAATTTTGAAATGTATTTTTTTTCTTTGTTGAATTTTATGCATTATATTTAGACAAAAAAAATTATTACTTTTTCTCACAAAATACAATAAGTCTATATGAATTTGGATTCAATTACCTTAGTTATTGAGATTTTCTAGATCTTATAGACCAGGTAGCCCTTCCTCCGTCCCAACTGTCAGCACACTAAGTGGTAGGGGACTGAACCCCCAACCTCATGCTTAAGGGACGAGATGCTGAACCACCACGCCAACCATGTTGGTTAGATCTTCTAGACTTCTGTCTTTATATTTCATATGTCTTTTTGGATTATGTTTCTTACTTTTATAAATAGATATTTCTTTGTATATTATAGTTAAATCTAAATGTTAAAAAATCTCTCTTCCCCTATGTTCTTGTCTCTTTATTATTATCTTTGTGTTTTTTGTTTTACTCTATTATTATATTAAATTAGATTGCACATCGGAACAAAAAACATTTAAGGTCCAAATTAAAAACTATTAGACAAAGCCTCTATTTTTAATGGAACTCCCCTGATGGTGACGATGCTGATGCTGATGATGATATATAGCTGTGATGAGTGGGTATGCCCTTAAAATTGGATGGGAAAATATGAGATGCCTATGGTGATAGCATAACTACTCTTAGTTAGAAGTTATTAGGCTTGTACTAATTATATTGATTGTTATTTTTTTATAATTCTATTCTTTGGAAGTAATTAATGAGTTATTCGAGATTTTTATGAATATTCATTGGAGTTGAGTTTGAATAATTTGAGTGCAAAGTACTTCTAAAAACATAATAAGTGTGAATTAATGTTATACCATTCATTTTTGTCTATTTTTTCTGTTAAGTTTTTTTTTTTTTTTTATTATGCTATAAAAGTTGTACTTTACAATATATTAGACAAACATACCCTACCGTTATAACTTCCGTTATCTTTTCCACTATTGTTACCATGCATATGCATCCACTATATATATATATTTTCAATAATAATAATATATACACAATATATATTGGAGTTATATGTTAGTTATTTTCTAAACTATAAATATAAAATTTATAAAAATATTTTACATTATTATTATTATTTACAATAATTTAAATATCTAAAATCTAAATAAATTTAAAATTTTAATATAAAATATTAATATTGGACACTTATTTTTTGCGCATCGCGCATAAGAAAAACTAGTATTACTATATGATTGATCAAATTTAAACAGAAAGCTGAAATTTATAGAAAAAAAACAGAGATCATATTTATTTTGTACTTTTTCTTATGGAGCGATGCCTTTGCAAAGAAGTAAATAGAATTAATGTAGTGATTCAGACATGCATGATCAAATGAGAATGTTATATGTAGGTATCAACAAAGTTAGCAATCTTTCCTCATATTTGCCTTCCCTGGCCGGAGAAGACCACCTGTTGGTTGACAATTTTATTCATGCGTGCATCGAAATTATTCAACTATCAGTTTAAACTTTTTGCATATAATATATTGCTATTACAGGTCAATAATCTATTCTTTGATTTGGATACATGAAAATAATGTTAATAGACTTAATGGTAAATTTATTAAATGAGTGAAACAGCTGGGCTCAAAATTTAAAGTTGCTCCATATTCAAACCATCATTATTGCATCGATCATGGTCCACACAGTTGTGCAGACCATAAATAAAAAGTACATTGTTTTTGTACATAAAATACATTATTTTAGGGTACATTATTTAAGTACTGAAAGTACATTATTTTATATATACTATGAAATAATATACCTTCAGTACAAAAATAATGAACTTTTAATATACAGAGTAATAAAAATGTACATTATATTCATGGTACACACAGCTACGTGGACTATGGTCCACACAATGATGGAAAATACTTGGTGTACTCCCACTTTAAACTCCCAATTTGTACTCCTTCTCATGATTTTGATGTAGATACTTTTCTGTGGACCCACATGATGAAAATAACCAATCTTTATTTGTCACCTCATTGAGTAATTATGTATAGTAGAACTCCACAATGATGTGCTATATTCCCAGCCATAGATCCAACCAAAGATAATATTTATATTAAATATTACTCCGTAAAATTTTAATATATTACAAATAAAATTTTAAGAATTAAATATTTAATTACTAAAAATAACATTAAGGGTGTGTT
>CM008334.1:39067717-39093403 GCA_002525835.2 Ipomoea batatas | reverse complement strand
AGAGGAGTAGTATATGATTCATTGTTATTAAAAACACAATTTTTCTTTTACTTCCTTTAGAAAGTTTTGCCCTTTGGGTTTTAGTAGCCAGAAAGAGGCCAGAATCTATATACTCTTTCTGTATCCATCTTTTGTAATTTGGAAGTGTATGTACAGCTGCAATACATACTAGCACAATACTAAACCAAATTGAAATTCTGATGCAAAATCTGCACTATACAATGTTTAATGTCTTGTGTTTCTGTATGTAACCATGAAGTATTTGCTTTGATAAAACAGATAGCTTATTGTGTAACAAAAGTCTGCTAAAATATATAGTTAACTAAATAGCCCAGTTTTCCTACAGAGGCTCACATTCAAAATTTGTATGTTGAAGCATTGGTCCTAGTCTCACCAGCTTAGGTACAATTACATTGTTTCTGATAGAACACACCACTGGATTATCCCACTGCAAGAATGCTCCTACGAGATGTGCGCGTATGGTTAATGGAAAAATACGTGGCCACCTCTCTCTTTCATACTCTCTGAATGCTTCTTCCACAGAAACATTCTTGGACTTGATTGCCTCCGCAAGCTTCTTGGCTAAAACTATGGAGTCCTCTAGGGCACAGCACGCCCCCTGCCCGAGATTGGGTGTCATCGGGTGCCATGCATCGCCAACCAGCACAACCCTCCCGGTAGAAGCAGGAGGACTCGTTGCTGGCCATAGCCAACGATCAACCAAGGGAGTTCTTATGAGCGTCTCATCTGGGGTGTGGTTAATGATGTTTAGCAACTCCGGTGACCAACTTCTGACCAGTTCTTGAGCTTGTTGTCTCAAAATCAATGGATCAGTTATCTTTGGACCTGCCATTAGAGATTTTAAAGCTGTTACTACTGTGTACTAACATAAACTTTGATTGACAGTTTCAACTGCTACAAGCCCATGAATCAGAACATGATCAGAAAGGGCTCCCCTTATCTGCTAAGATCTGCAGAGTTATAATTGGTGACAATGATACAGGAATGAACTTTTGGATAGTCATACAATGTATACCTGGTGATGAGCTGTTGAAGACAATAAACCAATAGATTTTAGTCTTAGAAATTGGAATGAAGCCAGCTCGCACCCCTCTTCCATATGTGTACTGTACTTTCTGATCAAACGACTGTCCCTCAGGGTAAGATCCCAAACCTCGAAAACATAGGTGCCCTGCATATGTTGGCTCTGGGAACCCCATCCATTTTGCCACTGGAGACCGGATGCCATCGCAGGCAATCACTACCTGTCAAGAACACTGGTGATCAGAACCGGCCTGCCACACATTCCTAACAGGTATGCTCTAACTCTTTCTACCTAGCTTAAACAGAAATTTGCATTGTGTAATACCTTAGCAGATAACTGAGATCCATCCTCGAGCTCCAACATTGTATCACCGCTTTCATGTCTTTCAATCTTTGACAGCCCCGAAGAGAAAGAGATAGTATCCGAAGGCAGCGCATTCATGAGTGATTCCAGCAGTACCTTCCTCTCCACAGCGCGGAGTTCTTGGCTGCTCCATTGTAATAGGGATCAAGAAACAGGAAAACCAGGTGAATCTTGGCAGTGAAATATGTAAGAAAGAATATCAATCAGAGAGAGCCACTACCTTGGGTCCTCTTCCTTTAACGAGAAAGAGCGCAGCAACCTTCCATCTTCTGACCTTATTGCAACCCTGTAAAGCTCATAGTATCAACATGTTGCAGTTCTTAACTCAAACTCAGCTACACTCTTTCATGTAATGAGGAAAACCCGTAACGTGCATTATAAATTTCGTTTTGTGACCTTAGTTGGCAAATGATCACAAGAAGGTAAATCAGCCTATCCGAGACTATGCATGGATAAACTCAGTCTTGTGTTCCTAGCCGTCAAAAGACCCCAAGAGGTAAATTAGCCTATCCGAGAGTGTGCACGGATAAAACTCCGTCTTGTGAGCTGTTAAAGGATCACAAAGAGGTAAACTAACCCAGATCACCATAACTGACTAGCTCAAATTAAGAAAATCTATAAGTTTGCACTCAATGAGAGTCGAAATTGTAATGTTATGGGTACCGAGTCAATAGTCTGACCAACTTAGCTAATCGGTGGGAGAGAAGAGAGTTACCCTTGAATTTCAAGAAAGTGAGGTCTGACACTATTGCCGACCCCAATGGCGTCCAACACCTTCCACCCATTCTTGGACAAGCCGAGAGAGGTCCCACCAGTCCTCAGAGACTCAGCCTGCTCCAGCACCCGGGTTCGGATCCCAAGCCTATGAAGCGAAACTGCAGTTGCAAGCCCAGCAATCCCCGCTCCCACTATAACTATATCCTCTTTCGCATCTAGATTAGCGGCAATCACAGGACGGGGATTGGCTCTGATCCCAGTTTGGGGTTGGGAAGACGACGATAATGTTCGTGCCCGGAGACGAAACGATGTCCGAATTGAGGAATATTGAAGGAGTTGGGCTGAAGAAGTGAAAGCCATGAATGTGCAGTTTGAGTTTGGGGAAGACGACGAGTGATGAGTGGCGGATAATGAAGGGAGAGAGAGAGAGAGATATTTGTATTTGGCGCCATATCCACCATTAATATATGTTGGGGGAAATGCAACGGCGGCTGAACTTCTTCTTACGTGTCAACACCACTTTCTCATTATTTTGACCGATGAGAAAACAGGCAAGAATATTCAACAGACTACAAATTTGAAGGAGGAAAAAATTATTTTCATAGTATATAGGAAAATGATACATGATTTGTAGGGAGTAAATATCTCGGCATGTATCATGATTTTATTGATAGAAAATAAATAGAATAACAAAAAAATGTAGTTTATCAATTTTTTGGACAAATATGTCCTATAAGTGGGGAGTAAAAAATGAAATAGAAACTGAGAGTGTGTAGTATTACTCATATTTTACTCATACCGATCACTAATGGACGGCTAAAGTGCTTCGACAAGGGGTCAAAAGGCACTAAGGTTGCGGACTTTCGGACCCGAGAACGGTTTGTCGACCACCTTTTGGCGGTCCACTTCGGTTTGCTCAGCCCCTACGAGGTCTATCACTCGCTGGTGGGCTGAGATCCGAAACTAGGGTTGTTCCAACGCTTTCTTCTCTTTCTATTTGATGCGCTTGCTTTCAGAGTTCGTTGAGGTGTTTACACAGGCTTGCGGTTTAGAGTTCACGCCGCCCGCCCTGAACAAATAGGAGGCGTGGGCCACTGGTCGCACATAAGCCGTCGGGTCGCACGGCAGAAGAACACCCGACGTAGAGAGGCACACTCCTCCATGTGAAATTTTTTCGGATCCAAACTTCTTTGTTCTTTCTAAGTATTCTTCTTGCATAGCAGAACGCAACCAGATATTTGGTGATTTGCCTATTCTTTATCCGATATAGCTCCTTATTTCTTCACCGCGGGTTCTTGAATCATTTTCTTTAAAAGATATTATATCACCATGGGAGGTCGATGCTCCCTCAGTCCCTTGGCTCTCTTTCCAAAAAAAAGTTACACATCTCCTTTCCTAATTGGATTCCACTTGGTTAAGTCCACCTCTTACTTTAATTATTCTTTGGGTTTGCCCCTATAGCCCGTCACCCACATTTAAATGTCGGGATCCGAGTTCATAGCTTGTGCAAAACCATTATTGTTGTTGTTATCTTAAACTTCAATTGACACATTTTTTATAATATGTTTTAAGACTGCTGGATAAAATTTAATATCTATGTATCACTTATCACTGATGATTAATTATGACTAGAAAATTGAGATTTGTATTACACACAATTTATTTAAAGTAGATTTAATTCATCATGAAGGTGTTAGGGGAGCATCAAGATACAACTACTTACAAAATTATATTTGAACAGTACACCTTAATTCACTTTAATCCAATCTGATTTAAAGTAAATAGTAAAAACTATTCAAACTAATGTCTCAATACAATCACTCGCATATCAATTTACACAAAATTTCCAACTTCCATGTGCTTTCGTTAGTAATTTAAAATAGAACCTTCTTGTGATTGCCTAATTTTCTTGTTGGGATGTATATGACTAGTCTTTAGTCAACATGCTTTACATATATACCACCTGGAAACATCAGAAAGAGTATCAAAGTTTGCCATGCATTTTAAATACTTTTCACTACCTATTTTAAATGAGTAGATATATAATTGTTTTAAAATTTTTAGAGCTATGGACCAGAGGTAAATTATGCTATGGACACAAGTTCACCTTGCAAAGCGGATCATGTTCACGATTTAGGAGTCTATATTCACAATTTTAGATCTCAATATACAAAATTACATCACTCAATATTCACAATTTTGTTATATAGATTCAAAAATTGTGTAATACTGTTGAATATAGACTTATGAAACTGTAAATATGAAGTTATGAAATTGTGAATATAGAGTTTTGTAATTGTGAATATAGAGTTTTAAAATTGTAAACATATAAAGTTCTAAAATTGTGAACTTGCGTCCATGGCATATAACAACCATGGACCAGACCTCCGGACCCGACCAAATTTGATCAAAATTTAATCGGACTGAACTGACTTAGTCCATGAAAAAGGGTCCATGTTGGGCCTAGCTGGTTCAAGTCCAATCATTATTGCGTCCGTATCAACCACAGTCTAAAAATACATAAAAGACATTATTTTAATTCATAAAATACTTTATTCTAACACGAGTACTATTCTAACTCATAAAATACATCATCTTACTAAAAAAATGACATTATTTTAACATATATAAAGTACACTATTCTAACTCATAAAACACATTATCTTACCAAAAAATATTCATTATTCTAACACGCGTACAAAATAATATTTTTTTTAACATAAAAACAATTTCATTTTGAATCGTGATCCACACAATAATTTGGCGCTCAAGTCTACCTCTTGGCACCTGTATTTGTCACATATGGTATATTCATCTATGTTTTCTGTTTCTTAATCCTCAAGTATTACACAATGCAAGTTTCTGTTTAAGCTAAGTATAAAGAGTACCCTGAGGGACTTACACATAGTTAACTACATTTTGATAGCATAGGAGCATATGTTATAGCAGGTTTTTGTTACACAATAAGCCATGTTACGTTGTTGGCAGATTTTTAGTTTCCTCTATTCATAAGAAAGTAGTCTTTTTCTTGTCAAATTAATGCATTTTACCAATATGACTTTCAAATGCTTAAAATGTATTTACAATAATGACCATTAAAATGCCAATTCACAAGCTAAACATAACAAACTTTTAAGTTTGTTCTAATCAACAATCAACATTAAGTCTAGAACGGGGAGGGATTGAATAATTGGACTTACTAAAGTTTAAAAGTATTTGTATTAGGTCTTGTACAACGACAACCCAAACAAGAAAAAATGGTAATTTTGGCCTTAATACCTATTCAGTCACTTTATTTTGGGCATCATCATTTTCATCTTTAATTATTTTACAACGTGACAACTTTCTTTTTAATCGAGAGGAGGTTAATCTTGAGCTACCAACGTTACTGACTTCGCACAATAATGTCATGTGAATTGAGTGGACCGAAACAATAATCTAATAAAATTTATCAAGTATTTATTTAAGTGTATACTTTTAGATAGTGATAAACAGCCAAAGACCTTGTGGTCTAGTGATATCCGGTGTCCCGGTTAACACTTCGATGATGGGAATGAATTCGAGCCTCACAGATCTACATTGTAGTAGAGTCAGTAGTACTAAAAAAAAAAATTGTGATAAACAAATGATAATGGGTAAGAATCATCTCACTAAAAAAAAGAAAAAGCAGCTAATTTCCTTTTCCAAAGAAAAGAAAGAATATGTCTTGAACAGTTGCACTTGAATTAACCCCAAAATGTCAAAACCCACAATACAATGTTTCATTTCTTGCACTGAAGCAAGCGAAAGAGTGGAGCTGGAGAAGACATGGTAGAATTCTTGAGGAGCGGGTTTTGCTGGGTTGCATAGCTTCTAGAGTGAGAAAAGTTGTATCCAGAAGTTTATGAGCGAGTTAGGGATTGATTCAACAATAAACATGGATCCCAAGAGCGGAGTGATTGTTACAAAAGAAAGGGAATGGATGACGAGAATAGAGAATCCGTTTACTTTGAAAGTGGGTCAAGTATTCACTGGCTTTGGAATCGGCTGTGGCATCGGCATTGGTGTTGGTCGCCCTTTAAACCTTGGTTTGCCCTCAATCTCCCTCCCTTCCTCTCTCTTTCTTTTCTCTCTCAGAAAGCATTTATGGTGAAATATTACCAAAAAAAAAACAAGTAAAATAGAAAGGGAAGCATATGAATTTTCAAGATTTTTGGAAACCCAGAAACAGAAAATGCCAGAAAAATTCAACTAAATTGTGTACTTAGTCGTATTTATTTCTAGTTTGTGTTGCTGGTTAGCCTTCTGTGTTAGATTAACTTTGAAAAAAGATATGAGCTTTGAAAATTTATGAAATCCAAAGACAATAAATATCAGAAGAACTGAAATACTATCTGATTTCTTTTTAGTTTGTGTTGGGTTTTGTAAAGCTTGAGTCTTTAAATTGCTCTTAATGCTGGGGATTTGCTTCCTTGTGCTTAAGCTATTGTTCGATGGGGGGTGTTGAATCATTTTTGAATGCTAAAGCCAGTAAAGGACATTAGAAATTTAGAACTGACAGCCTTGCATTTGTTTTGGTTTGTGTTTGTATGTGTTTATCTTTAAATTGTTATTGATAGTCATTATTTTCGTTCCTTTTGTGTAAATATGCTGTTTGGAAGAAAAGACTGAACTGTTTCCTAATTCCTCAATTTGCTAGTTTGATAAACAAGTCAGTTTGCTAGTAGTCTATTCGATAGTTTAATGCTTTAAATTTCTGATTGTGGATATATATGTGGGAAAGCTCTAAGAATGGAATTCGACTGGTATTGTTCCCATGCTGATCCTAATCAAGAGGCAGCAATTAAGTTTCATTTTCTGAGTGGTGTTATTACCTTTTAGCGTAGGGTTATGAGATCCATATATATACCCCCTTAGAGGGCTTAGACTCACTTTTTGCAGCTGCTTGGCCACTAAAATATCAGTTTATAAGATTTATATCATAGTTCCAACAGAATTTTCCCTGTTTGATTCTTGTGAACTGTGATTGTTTTCTTTGAGCCTAAATGTTTTTACGATAGTGATAGTGAAAGGTAGGAGTGTATAGCCTTTCTCATGCAAAAATGTTCATACAGAGATAATCTGCGATCCATATGGATGTATGTACTTATTCTGTGTTTTGTTGTCATGCTTCGTGTAAGAATTTTATATTGTTACCTTATTGACTATTTATTACCCCCCGAGTAGTATTTTAGTTCTGCTGATTTCCTGATAATGTGCTCTAAAGTTCAGTACTACTGTATTTTTCTGGTTGAAGTAATATAGAGGTCTTGTCTATGAAGTTTTCTTAGAAATTTCACAAATTGATATTCCGGGATTAAATTTCCTTTCCGTTAGCATGACATCATGGTTTACTTTACGTTTAATGAACTGCTGTTTCATTGCATCTGTATTTTAGATTACCGCTATTTATTATTTCCTGTATCAGGTGCAATACCAATGGTAAGCCAAGTTATGGTTGCCACTAGAGGTGCGACGGATGCTTTTTCTGGTGTCGGAAGGCATGTTAATAACTCTGTACGTCAGTTTGCTGTCTTTATCTATTTTGATGATATGCTTATACCAACACAATATTTAATAGCTCTTACTTTCTTTTGTTGTTGTACATGATTTCCATTTTATAGTTGCGGCATTTGGGGGTTAAGAACATTGAAGCTGGCATTGGCTGTGGAATAGGTTTTGGTCATGGCTTTGGTATTGGTATGTATCAATTATTATGCTCTTAATGCACAGTACCCGGGCATTGTTTTAAATGACAAATCCGATTTAACGTTAGATATTATCATATTAGTAGGAAATCTTTATGAGTTATCATAGGATATCAGATAGGGACATAGGGTTTATGTCATTCAGCTTTATTGTAGAAGTTTTGCTGTATGTTCATGTTAGGATTGTAATAATTTGCAAACCAAATAACACAGTAATGAGTATGGAGAAAAATGTAACGAGGGGCCTATTGGCCTTCTTGGTTTGAACGGGTCAGCTGTGGGCAACCTAGGCTGGTTTACTTTCTTGTGGTCCTTTGCCGGCTAGGGCCACAATGTAGGGTTTAACCAGTGCACACCCTTGAATAGTGGTTGCAGGTTTCCCTTGTCACTCAAAAAAGAAAAGAAAAGAAGAAAAAATCTAAATATATATATATATATATATATATATATATACACACAAATATTTTGATAAGAAATATCATCAGATTCAGGAAAGGGAAGGAATGATTCCAGGTGAAGCAAGAAAAAATTACTCTGCATAAAATTAAAAAGCAGAGTCTGTTCATTGTTATGGTAATTGTCAGAGGTCTTTGACTCAACTATGGTGAGTAGGGGAATGATGTTAGTCAAAGTAATGAAGAACCAAATTTGAATTATGAACATTTTTTTTGCTAAAACTATATTATAGCATATTCATTCCATTATTTTCTATGTTAAACAGCAAAACATTGGTGCTAAATGTCAGGTCTTGCTGTGAAGCCGGGAGTGGTACATCAGATTCAATCATCTCTTGCTGTATGTATTTTTCCATTATTTTTTTTCCCGTTCAGCGCTTAATATACAACCTTCTAATAATCTACTTTGCCAGCAACTTGCGACAAAAGCTATGATGAAGCTTGGAATGGCTCCCAACTTGTCTGTTGGTCAAGGCATTGTTCCAAAATCTATTCAAACCAGCATGGGGGTGGTGAGTGAGACCTCGACTCTCAATCCTTTGGGAAATGTAATGCCGGTACAGCCGAAGGTCCTAGAGAATTTCATGCCTAAAGACGGGAATTCAAGTTTTTTCTCTTCTAATGAAACTTCAGATTTGGAAAAGAATCCTTTAAGCACATCATATAGCAGCCGAACAGAAAATGTTATCAGCAATTTTTTGCAGACTCCACTCTTTAAAGGTGGAGAGAATGAGGCTAATGAGCTGGTATGTAAACTGAATTGTTTCGTGTTTCTCAATATGGTCCATGAATCTTTAGTTGCTAATGTCAAATATTAATCTTCCTCTCACTTTTGTTTCGATAGGAGGGTTTCGGTTTCTGTAAGGATGATGTTTGCAATTGATTGTTTATTTTAGATTTGGTATTATCAATTTATTTCATTTCCTATTCCAATAATATAACAAGTATTCTTCATCATAAAATATGATACTCGTATATCTTTAGCCTGCCCCACCGGCCCGTTTCGACGGCTCTATAATGGTGCAGTGTACATTGGACGTGGCTGCCAATTTGTAGTTTAATCTTTGTTAAAGGATTTTATTGTAGTTGAGTTTTGCCTACTAACCAATAATTCAATGTACCATTTCATATTTGCAGGCCGAGCGCTTAAGGTCAGAGAACAACTTGCTTCACCTGGTAAGATTTTCCCCGTATTTATATTAAGGAAAGTTACATATTTAGTCTCTATGTTATACCTCAGATATATACTCAGTTCCTTAGTTATTAGTGTGTCCATTTTTGGTCCCTTGGTTATCTCGAAGTGATGGTTTTGGTCCTTTTCATTAACGCTCCGTTAGATTTGGATGCAAAATCAATAAAACACTTTAAATGGCAGCGGTTAATATGGAAATCTGATTTCTTCATATGAGTAAGATGTTCATAATGTTCCAATGAGTTTATTTGACAAACTTCGAACTTTTACACATGACTCTTTGTTTACCGTTAGGTTGGAGCTTGAAGTTTGTCAACTTGCTACAGTTTGTTTGTTTGTTTTTTTTTTTTTTTTTGTTTGTTTGTTTTTGTTTTGTTTTGTTTTTTTTTTTTTTAATATTGATTTTCTGTTCAAATCTAATGGAATATTAACAAAGATGACCAAAACCACCACTTTGGAATAGCTTGAGGGACGAAACAATAATTGAGGGGCTCAGTCTATATCTGGTGTATAACTCTGGGACAAAATATGCGATTTTTCCTTTATATTACTCCGTACTAGAGAACTCCTGAATAGCTTTCGGGCCATTTCTTAATCATCAACTGCTTCTTTTTTTTTTTGGTCCATCCAAGAAAGTCGTGTATGATGTCCAACACAGGTTTGCCAAAACAAAAGTTAGCTTGACTAATAAATAGTAAACATGACAGATAAAATGAGATAACTTTTTTGTGGAGACCGAAACAAAATATGTGTTTCATTCATGACATTTTTATATATTTTCCAAAATGGAAATGCTAGACTGAAAACTTTCTTGCGCTTAGGTGTTGAAACACCAAAAAGTGATTGAGGAGCTGATGCAGGAGAATGAGAAACTTCGTCAAATACTGGTGGAAGATCTGAAAGTCTCGCCCGCCAAGCTCCAAGCTAGCTACTCGAGTGGAATCAAGTCTCCATGCAGCGAATGTTTTGATTGCCGTAGAAAACAAAGAAGAAGGTGAAGCCCGATGCAATTGAACACAGAGATCTTAGCCGGGTTTTGTCCGAGGTGGGTGCTTGAACTCAAAGTCTTTCCATAGGATATTAAAATGGGCAGTAAAGAGAATGAATCACATTTGCATTCATTCAGTTGAAAGGTCCTTATTGTTCCTTCTCAATTTTTTTGGGGGTTAATTTTATACTGTAATTTTTATTTTTATTTTTACATCTACCTCAGTTATGCTTGTGCAAATCTGCAATGCAAAAGAAATTCTTTGGGTCAATGTTATTGGTGAGAGCTTAAGTTATTTGAGATGGGAAATTATAGTCAAATATTCACTCTAGGATGTGTTGGACCCCCTTGATGGCCTTCAAAAGCTCAGCAGAAATGATCTCACCTTTCCAAATACTACTTCCGTTCCAAAATGGTTGTCTGGTTCGTTTAACGAGGCTTGACTGAAGTAATTTTTAATCCAATTTTTCATATTATTAAGTTTAGCATTAATATATAAAATTTATATATTTAGAAACTACATTAAAAGTATTATTAAAGACAAAAAAAATTAAATTTTAAAATAATAAAAAAATTACTAAAGAAAATAAGCAAAGAATGAAGAGTTGGTTTGATTAATGAATAGTAAATAGGACAGATAAAATTGGACAGAGGGAGAGTGTTAACTCAAACTTAACATAGCATAAATGAATTTATAAAGATATGATTAGTAAATGATTTTTGTGTCTCGCCTCAAGAAAACATCATATATCCAACGAGCAAACGATGAAGATGGTGATGAAGGAGAAGCCATGGTTGCAATTGAATACAATAACTATGTTTTCGAAAGCAAGATAGGTAAGTTCTGACTAAGAAATTGATTGGGCACCTCGATTTATTTCCTCCAACGATTCTTAAGCATAAGTTCTGAGGGTTTAGGATTAGTCTAGCGTAAGTTGAGGAACTTGAACTTAATGTATTAAAAAAAAAAAAAAAAAGGAAAGCAGTTCCTTGTTTTCTAGAAGTTTGCTCTTTTCAACCTTACTCTTTTCAAATGTATAAAACAAGTTTAGCCATGGAATTTAGAAAATTTTGTAAATTAGTGATTAAATTAAAATTTTAAACATTATAACTCCAACATTTATTTTTAGGTGGTGCATATCAAAGCACCCTCTTACTTTGACCACAAGTAAAAAAGTTGAGTTTCTAATTACCTTGACTATAGGCAGAGAGGTTTCAATATCGAATTAATTAATCAAATGTAATGACTAAAAAGCTAGTCAACCTTTCATGGAAACAATCTGATTGAAGTAACAAGAGGCTGCATATATGAATTAAATTTGTTTTAATGTGAATCCCTACAACAAGTTATTCTATTCATTGTCTCACTTTATTTATTATTATATTTAAAAATCAAATGAAATCTTTTGCTAGCTCTTTTTTTTTTTTTTCGTTTTAAAAAATAAAATTTAAACTTGATTATTTATCAAATTTAATATTTAAATATTGTTAAATAATAATATAATGATAATATCATACTTACCTTTTTTTATTTAATTTTTTTGAAAGCATGAACAATGACCTTTTTAAAATTTATTTGTAATTTTTCATTTTTGATTGTATTGTTCAAAACTTCAAAAGTAAGTGAAAAAATTGTAATGCATTTTATGATTACTAAATAATTTGAATTTGATAATAGGATATCAAAAGCAAGTAAATAAAGACGATAGTAATGACTAATGAGTATCAAATCAGGGTAGGACATGATTTCACTGGTTCTTCGTTTTTTTTTTTTTTTTTTAAAAAAATTTAAGGGCATCCACAATAGTAGAGTTTAAGCGGATTTTGCTTGTCTAAAAATTTGAAGATGGTTTTTTAACAAATGGGGAGGGTTTTTTTTGGTGGTTTTTCATAACGTAAAGACATGATTTTTGCCTGTTGTGTGGGACCCACCAAGATTCAAAAAAGCAAAGCTGATTGTTGCCTGAGTAACAAAACTAGCGCCCAGTCAGACGCTTGCACTCCACACACCTGCTGGGCTTGTTAATTTGAAGATTTTTTTTTTCAATTTTTGTTTTCATATTTTGTTTTGTTTTTTTGTTTTTGTTTTTGTTTTCCATTTCCTTTTCTTCTCATCCTCTTTTTTCATAGTCACATATGCAAAAACTCCTCAAAATATATGATATTGGCCTATTGAATCATCTATTTTCTAGTCATACACAAATTCTTCTCCTATTAGCCTATTGGGATGCTCTAAATAGGCGGAAGAAAGTAAAAGTTTACGAATGACATGGCATGATTTCATTGGTTCGTCTTACGTTGTAACTTGCGAACTAAGTAATAGCCAATAGGCATTAGACAGAAATTTTTTGGATACATTTTGTCGCTAGACCGTGAGGATTTCGCGGTCAACCGAGAATGTTCTGGACTTTTTCTCTGAATTTCCTCAATTACCCTTCCAGTTTGAGATGATTCAGTTTACATGAATACTACCCAAATACCACACGTCCATACATTGCCACTTTCTCCTTAAACTTCAAAAGTATTTAAATATGGAATATTAAATATATTATTGTTAGCATTTAAGTTAAATTTTCATTTTAAAAAAATAGATATTTAGAGCAAATTGTCATTTTGGTCCACTAATTATAGGGATCATCTTAATTGCAATTCACGACTTTCAAAAGTGTAAATTGCATACCCTGACTATTAAATTTTTATCAATTTTTGTCACTCCGGCCAAATTGACGGTCAAATTTCGCCGAAACAGAGGACCATATTCAATAGCTGCTCGCCTGGGATGTGTTCCGGCAGGCACGCCACGCGTTGCCAAATCTCGGTGGAAACCGTCGCCACTAACGATGTATTTTCAATACTCAAATAATAGGTTTTCCCTGAATATAATGTACATTTTTAATATACTAAAATACATTATTTGTTATTTTAAAAAAAATACATTATTTGTGTACTGAATGTACATTATTTGATAGTATGGTCTATACAATAATGGTTGTACTTGGTATCGGGCATTTTGGGGAGGAGGTCCAAGAAGGGGTGGTGCGCCAGCTGGCCACCACGGACGTTGTCGTAGGCTATCGGCCGGGAGGGGGTGCTGAGTGGCGCGCCGGCTTCCGGTGGTCGAGGCACCCTAGGGCTGCCAGGTGTGCCTGGCTTGCGTGGCGGGGCGTTGACGCAACCATTGGTGCACGACGTGGCTTGCGCGCCCGGTGTGTCTTGATTGTGCGGTATAGCATCCTGGCTATTTTGGGACGTGGTTGGAAGTGTCGTCAGGCAGGGTGTTGGATGTTGGACGACGTGGGACACGTGGTTGGATGGGGGAAGCTGTGGAACGAATGAGATACACGTGGGCGCCATCCATGGGTTATAGTACATTATAAAGGGGGAGGCCTAGCTTGTAAGACATCATCGAAGGGAACACGAGAACCCTCATGGTTTGGTGACTGGTGGTCTTAACCCTTTTTTCTTTAGCACAAGGATCAGAGTTCAATCATTAGTGTTGTCCTTAGCATACTTTGTATTGGGCATGTGGGCAAGCTTATTCCTTTTGGGCTTATAGTTTGTAGTCCGGCTTCAGTTCCCTGGGCCCAGTGTTTTGGCAAGAATCATCATTTTGTATACCCGATTTATGGCATTTAAATTGTTGGATGTTTATATTTTATAGGGAAAATGGTCAAATAGACCCCTAAACATTATACCAAAGTACAATTAGGTCCCCAAACTTTAAAAAGGTTCAATTAAAGACACTAACTTATCATTTTGATGCATTCAGATCTAATAGTCGATTACCTACTAATAATACCCGGTAATTCAACTCCATATGATTAAATAGGCCGCCGGTCGTCGGCCGCCTTCTTCCTCAGTCAAAGAAGGCAACCAACGTCACCTTCTTTTCAGTTGAAGAAAGCGACTCTGGCCGCCTTCTTCCTGGAGGAGGATGTTGTCGGCTGTTTTGGCTTTCGGTGACCTTTTTTTTTGTTTGTTTTTTTTTTTTTTTAAATTACTGTTCATATGACTATCAACCGTCGGTGATGACAGTCAACGATGGTATAGTTGTCAGTAACTTATTAGTTACCTGTTAAGTAAGCTTATTTGATTGATTTTATGACGTTGAGGTATTTAATTGCACTTTTTTTAAGTAAGGACCTTAATTATATTTTCGTATAATGTTTAGGGGTGTGTTTGATCCCTTTTCCTATTTTATATAGTGTTCCTATCACAAATATGAACCGGGTCATAGGCCCATGGGTCAAGCATCGCAATCAGGGGCATTTTAGTCAAGACGGGCGAAAGTGACGAATTCAGAATTCTGGTAATTTCGTGGATAATCCAGGGAATCCGAAAAATCTCGCTATATAAACGGATCATCTTCAACGACCCGAAACAATTTTTTGGCATACACGTGAAGTCTCGTATCGCTCTGAGAAATACTTTGCTTGTTTCCTGTTACGAAGAAGAAGATAATGGAGGGTTTCGCATCGTTCTTCAATTCGGAGTCTCGCAATCGGTGGAGCTATGATTCTCTCAAGAACTTCCGCCAGATCTCCCCCGTCGTTCAAACTCACCTCAAGCAGGTTCGTTCGATCTCTCTCTCTCTCTCTGTTTTTTTTTTTGGTTCAGATTACGAGAAATTTGTAGGAAAACTTATGGAAATTATATTTGAACGAACTCATAGATATCCTTAACAAATTTTTTTTTTTGGGTGTTGACTATTATTTATTGCTCCTTTTTTTTTTCTTTTGAATTTTTGTAATTTATTGTTTTAATTTTAATATTTGGATTCGATTCTCGTGGTTTGTAATTGTCTCCGTATTGATACCTCTCTTTGTGAATTGCGCCTAATTTTCGATTACCAGAGGAAGGTTAGGTTTTGAAGAGTAGGTAATCCTGACAATCCAATTTGATTACTCAGTAGTTGCACACTTGCACTTGTGACTATCAATGGGCATTTACGGCTCTTATGATATTGAAGTAATTATGATTTCCTGTTTGAGGGAATTTAAAATGGTGTAGATGGAAGGTTTTGAATTTGACCTAATCTTGTTTCGGCAACATTGATTTCTTGAAGTTGTTTTCTGCTAGATTTTGATTAGTTTGTGATTAATTTGAATTGATTGAAGACTGCAAGAAATTTTGAAGCTTATTACTTCTTCCGTACTTGCTAGCTATCCAATTTGTAGAAATTTGCATTCTGCCCATGTGTCAGTTGTGTGGTTGAGTAGACTTGGGGGATATTAGATGGGATGCTATGGCAGAATCTATTCAAAAGACATTGTTGTGAAGAGGAGTCTTATTCTCTACCCCAGATGTAAATTAACTGTCTTGGCAATTCTGATTGATTTATTTCCTTGTGACAGGTCTATCTTGCACTATGCTGTGCTTTAGTAGCATCCGCAGCTGGGGTTTATCTTCACATTCTCTGGAATATCGGTGGTCTCATGACTACCATTGGATGCATTGGAAGCATTGTTTGGATGCTCTCCTGTCCTCCTTATCAAGAGGTACTATAGTTTATTCCTCTATAGATCAATCATGTCTTGTTTGGCTTTTTTTTTTTCTTTGTTAATTAATTTTTAATTGTATTTCTGATGAGCAGCAAAAAAGGGTAGCACTTTTGATGGCAGCAGCACTTTTTGAAGGAGCCTCCATTGGTCCTCTGATTGAGTTCGCCATTGACTTCGACCCCAGGTTTGTTTGATGTGCTTTGTCTTATCTCAGTTCATGGTTTAATTAGTTATTTGTCTCGGTTTGTTGTTGCTTTTAACACTAACTTTACCTTTTTTAAAGGACTACCTTTACCCCTTCAGCATTTCTTTAGGGACTTAAACAAGTAACAATTTGTTCGTAGATCATGTGTTACATGTTATATATATATGACCCTTAACCATTTGTTCTATAACATCATAAAAGTGATGGTAACCTACCAAAAAGAAAAACGAGAAAAAGAATTGCAATATGCAAATGACATAGGTGCAATTACATCTTTGGATCTTCCTCTTGTCCCGTAACTGTAGGAAATAAGATAAGACACATGGTCCTTCTGATAGAACCCGTCGGTTAACTTAAGAGGTGGCCAATGAATCAATGATTAGTTGATTACCTTCTAGTTTCCTTTGCTGACAATTTCTTCTTGCTTCAGCATCCTTGTTGGTGCATTTGTTGGTTGCGCTTTGGTATTTGGCTGTTTCTCAGCAGCTGCCATGGTGGCAAGGCGCAGAGAGTACCTGTACCTCGGAGGCCTGCTTTCATCTGGTCTCTCCCTACTATTCTGGTTGCAGTTTGCATCCTCCATCTTTGGTGGTTCTATGGCCCTTTTCAAGTTTGAGGTATTCACTACAATTCTCTCACATCTGATTGCCTATTAAACAATAACTTTGAGAGAACTGTTATGTGTTTGGTTCCAACAACTTATCATCATATCATCATTGCTTTGCAGTTATATTTTGGGCTTCTGGTGTTCATGGGCTACATTGTAGTTGATACCCAGGAAATAATTGAGAAGGCACACTATGGAGATCTGGACTATGCCAAGCACGCTCTAACCCTGTTTACTGATTTCGTTGCTGTTTTTGTCCGAATTCTCATCATCATGGTAAACTAGATGTTCCGTTCCTTCTGTTATCAACTTACATTTTCCTAATTCTTATGATACATGGAAACTCTTAAGGATTATGCTTTCCTACGTTTGTTTTTCCCCATATCATATGTTTCTTCCCCAATATCATACCATACGTTCCTTCGCTTCTCATTTTCGATTCCCATTACTGTGTTAACTCTTGTGTGACCTCTTTTTGCAGTTGAAGAACGCTTCCGAGGAGGAGAAGAAGAAGAAGAGAAGAAACTGAGCTCGGCTAAAGCAGCAACTACTTCCATGATCTGACTTGAAAATGTTGATTGTGCAGATAAACTTTGTTGCTCTTAAAACTTTGCACGTACCAATGTTAGTGTTAATAGGGATAGTGATACTGCTAAATATGCCTATGGTGTATATGTGCCATTTCCTTTTGGAAGCATTACTTTGCAATTCAATAACTATATATGCAAGTATTTGACGTAAATCTTTCTAAATTTGTTACTTGATTTTTTTCATTTCGGTCTAAAATATGTACAATTTTTTGTTGTTTTTTTGGGGGGATATGTTAGTAGGATACTCACAGGTGGTTTGATAACTATCGTTGAAGCGGTCTATTTTGAGTTGGGACGTAGTCAATTTTGGGGAAATGTTAGTAGGATACTCAGAGTTAGATAACTACAAGATTTTAAATTTGAGCTGGGTAGTAGTTAATTTTGGGGATATATATGTTAGTAGGATATTCACAGTTTGATAATTACAGGAATTTGAGCTGGGTAGTAGTTAATTTTGGGGATATATGTGTTAGTAGGATATTCACAGTTTGATAATTACAGGATTTTAGTTTCGCGCTGAATCGGTCTATTTTGAATTGGGAAGTAGTCAATTTTGAGTTGGTTAGTTGGGTCACAAGTAATTTATGAAAGAGTATCACATTTTGTTCTTTTTTCTTCATTAAAATGCCACTCTATATTAAAATATTAAAGTATTGAGAAAATTTAAATTTTGTTTCCCTAACTAATACATGAATCACATTAAAATTTTTTAATTAGGTGAATAACTATGTAATTTATATAACATTTTGTTATGCTATTCAATTTCTTAATCAACTATTGCTGAATACTGGAAAAAGCATTGCAGAGTATTTTTGAAAAAAACATTGCATTTCTCCTAGAAAGAACATTGTTTACAATAATTAATCAAAAAATTGGACGAAAAGATTAAATTTGATATAAATTATATAGTTAAATGTAATTTATATAATAGTTAGATGATTAAAAGTGAGATTTATTTTAAAAATTGATGAATATATCATGATTATAAAAATATAAAATGATGTAATATAGTCCAAAAGGACTGGCAATTAGTTTGGTCAAGCTGAGGTGACAATTTCTGGTCCAAGCACCCATATATTATCTAGAAACTTGTACTCCGTATTTATTTTGAAGATGGTGATTGGCGCAAATTTTATTATTGTGGATCAGGTGACAAAACGATGTCGTTTTGATTAATGAAAACGTATGAAACGACTTTTTTTCCGCACAACTGCAGTCCCCAACTGCAATATCAGTTCAATATAACTGCAGTATTAGTTAAACATAACTACAGTATTAGTCAACACAACTGCAGTATCAGTTCAACACATTGCATCAACACAATTGCAATATTAGTTCAACACAACTACTATATCAGTTCAATACACTGCAGTATCAGTTCAACACAACTATAGTATCATTTGAGATTAACTGTATTATCAGTCACGGAGATTCTGTAGTATCATTTAAGATGAACTGTAGTATCAGTCATGGTTGCAAAAATCGCGCCTAGGCGCCGTCTGGCAGCGTCGAGGAAGGCCGAAATCGGCCTCCTCCGCGGCCGGGTGCTTAGGCCGCCTAGGAGGCCGGCAGGCTGGCTTTTTTTTTTTTTTTTTTTTTTTTTTTTTTTTTTAATTGCAAATCTTAAACATTTAAACTTATAATGTATTAACTAATATTCTAATGGTCTAATAAATAATAACTACTAATTAATAACTTAATAAAATAAAAAGTACTACGTAATAACTAAATTAAACTAATAAGTAATGCACTAATAATTAATAAATAATAACACATACTTAATGAGTGTTAACTATTTAACTATTAAAGTGTAAAGACTTACAATATTAAACACTTTACAATTATTAACACTTAAAATATTTTTTAATTAAAAAAAAAAAACTCGGCGCCCGCCTAGGCACTAGGTGCCTAGCGATTTTTCAACCTTGGTATCAGTCACGAAAATTTACGAAAACTGTTTCTCTCACTTATTGAAACGACGTCGTTTTGTGCCCTTGGTCTACAATGCATCGTGGACCGCTGTCCACGATATAAGGACGGGGTGATTGGTGTGCTCAATTTGCAATAAACTGACCAACAAACAACATTATATGTTAATATTATGGTTGTTATATTTATCTTTGTTTTTTACTCTCATTGATATAAATTATCACAAAAGAAAAAAAAAGGAGTTTTCTCTCAAATTAGGGTAGTTTTAAATATTATTTAACAAATTAAAATATAGTACGGAGTAATTTTAAACTTATTTCTCAAACTATAGTACTTTTTGCCATGTTAATGCTTTGTCACATCCAATGTTTGAGTTGTCAAACTCATATCATGCACTTTGTCATGTCATATACTTGCTATGGTTGTGAAATTTTAATTTTTTCTCTAATAATATATGTTTTTCTTACACACTTATATGTGTGTAGGATTGGGATCAAATGCTAAATATGGTAGCAAAAAAATTGATGATAATTATGAAATTGTCATCGCGTCTTTTATTTTTTTTTAAAACATGCACTTGAAGGTCAAAATTCCACACTCGAAGCCACAATGATGTGCAATCAAAGTAATTTATGGTACCAAAAGGAAAGTTATTCAAATTAAGTATTATTGAAGTAATTACTCATACAAATCGTTTGTAAATCTCACAAATTCCATTAGAAACAATTTGATAATAATTATGAAATTGTCATTGCGTTTTTTTTTCTTTTTATAGATCCGTTTTACAGATGTAGAGCTGGAGCTGGTTCTTATTTTTCTCATATAGAAGTCTTCTCACGTGATCCATAGCGCGCGCGCGCGCACGCACACACACACACACATATATATATATATATGTTTGTATGTATGTATATATGTATGTATGTATAGGATATCTTCAAGATTCTTTTTTTTTGCAAGCATATCTTCAAGATTATTAGAATTTTATTTTGAAAAAGATTTATATATTTTTGGAGTTTTTAGCTAATTGATGTTAATATTAAATAAAATAATTATAAAATTAGTAAATTGGTGTTGTATACTTGTATTAGACTAGTCATATTTCTAAATTATTAATTCAAGAAGTGGTGATCGATTCTTATTAAATTATTTTTGTAGAATATAATGTGTCATATGTATGACATGACAAAAAGAAAGCTAGTTCAAAAAATAAGTTCTAATTTAGTAAATAGCATGTCATTATATTGCAACCTGGATCAGGGTAACGGAAGTGACTGGTTTCTTAGGAAGTTTGGTAAGACCAAGGAAGCTTTCAACAAAAGGAAGCCAATGCGGATTAACCATGGTTTAATAAGGAGTGTGAATGGTAGTGTGAATCATGCTAGAGGCAGAGCCAGTTGCGCGGGGGTGGTTAGAGATGATCGGGGCACTTGGAAGGCCGGGGGGCCGGTTTTGCTTGTAGCATCCCCTTGTCTAGCGTGGATGTTACGAAAGTTTGGGCGATATTGAGAGGGATTGAATGGGCATGGAATAAAGGTTTCAGGAATTGGTGATGGTATAAGTGACTCAAAGAGAGTCATTAATTGGATTAGTGGAAACTACCACCCTAGGGGTTCTTTGGATAACATCGTTGAGAACTGCAAGCTATGGAGAGCAATAGATTGAGATCTTGAGTTTCAACGTAACATGTGTTGCGGGAACAAAATGTGGTGGCGAATGCCTTGGTTAATCACATGGATGGTCCAAGCGCGTGATGGAATGATGTTTGAACCTCAGTGAAGGCGATATTGACTCTTTGTGCTTCAGTAGGTTGATAAAGTAGTTATGAACAGATACTACATTGTAACAGAGTAAATATGCTTAAAAAAAAATTACTGTAAAATAATTAAGTATTTACATATCATTTTTATTGCACTTATCACCATTTAAAAGGATACCAATGGAAAGTTAGCTCTTTGTCACCAAAGGAACTTTAAATGTCACAAGTCATTTTCGAAAGAAAATAAATAAATAAATAAGAAAAAGAAGAAAGGTATATATAAAAAAAGATCTCAATCTTCTTTGATTCTGAAAAGACCATTCTTGCTTTTTTTCTTTAAAAATCAATAATTAACAAAATTGTATTTACTTTTATTTATGTAAATATAATCGGCCTAACATTAAAGAAAAAAAATTATGTGAAAAAAAAACTTGAAATTACAATTTTTTTTAGGTCATGCAAACACCTAACAATAAACATAATAAAATAAGAGAACTTCTACCGTGTCAATAATATTTGATACAACCATGCATTGTGTACATGCATATAATACTATTGACAATATTCGTAATAGTACCTGATACAACCAATTATACTATATGACATGATAATTGGACAAGGCACCGGACTCGACCCGACACTCTTGGTTTAGCCTGTCAAAGCAGTGAATGCAGTCAAATATAAGTAACGATCAAAGTCAAAGCATGTGGAACAATACAATTAAAGCAAAGCCCATGCATTTATTAAGAGCACCGCCTCATCAAATAACATAAGTTATTGAGGGTTAGCGCACTTATGGAGGAGAGCGCCTCAATTACTATGGAGCAGGAAAACTTATTGAGATGAGTCGCTATACTTATTAGGTAGTCTTGTAACCGTTAGCTATTGTCTATTATAAAACCTGACCCCCATGTAGCAAGAGGGGAAAACGCTCAAAATCTTGTACTGAAACTCTTAAGCAATATAAACTTGATTACTTTTCAAATATACGGGTGACTTATATTTACCGTTACAACACATAATTGTATCAAATAATATCAACACCGACTAATCAACACAGTAGAGAAACAAAAAAAATTATTATTTATAGACAAGAGTGATGGGGTTAGATATTCTAAAATATTGGGCATGAGGCCGCCCCAATTGTCATTGGTGACTTGAGTCTAAAAGTTAAATCATAGTATGACTAGAGAAAGGAAAGACAATATCTATACCTATAAATAAGGATCTTGTTCCCACAAATTTCATAGAGTCTAACTCAAAACAAAATATTTATGCCATCCATGTAAATTTGTTGTAATATATATTTACATAATGGTTAAATAAACCATTCAATTACTATTTGAATATTTATTAAACATCCAAATTTTATTTTTAAATTCCAAATACATACCCAAAAATGCAATTAAAGGTAACATGCTAAAATAAACTAACATGACACTCATGTAAGATTTTAATGCATTTTTAACAATTTAAAAATAAAAAGATGAATTATAAAATAAAACCCTTGGCAGACATGGTTGTGTTCTTCCCCTCTTTGTCTCCAAATCTAAAAGTCAAAGAAAGTTATTGAAGGAGCTAGGAACTTGACATGAAGGCGATTTGAAGAATAATTTAAAGAATAAAAAAATCTTAAACAATTATGATTACCTTCTTCTTCTTCTCCTTAGCTTCTTCATCTCCAAATTTAGAGGGGAAGGGATCTCTTTGTCTCTAGTACAGATCTGGAGACAACGAAGAGACAATCTTCTCATATTCATTTCCTATTAATGGAGATGAGAAGATAGACAAGTTTAAAAAATATATACATAATTAAATTTCTTGATGTGGGAGGAGATGCGATCGTTTTTAGATGAACTCTAAGCTTGTAAGTTCTCTCTCTCCCTCTTTCTCTCTTTTTTTTTTTTTCTTTTTTTTTTTCCTTATTCTTCTTTCTTTGTGTGTTTTTTTTTAAATTTTTTTTTTTAAACATATTTGTTGCACCAATATAATGCCACATCATTGTGTTATACAAGTTAGTGCCAAGTGCCAACTAAAATGCCATATCACTTTTTATAAATTTTCACTAGGAGTTCTATTGCTAAATAAGCTAATTACAATATTTATGAGTTGAGATGTTCAAATGAAATTTAAAAAAAATAATTTGATAACTTAATTACTATTTTTTAAGAGTTGAGCATTGATTTGATCATTATCCCTAATATATTTAACATGATGTACTTTATGTTAACTATGCATGCAATCCACTTTTGGAAAATTTAGAATAAAGAAACAATCATGATATCATATGGGAATTTATTTCATTGGCTATGCTAGAGATTATGTCTTCCTAACCTTGTAAAGAATAGTGTTTCCATTCAATCCACACTCAACCAAAATAAAATAGTGGCACACACAATTTTATGAGGTTGATCATGATCTAAATTAAATATTGTGTGTGCCAATGACCCTAAGTTAAGGACATTTCATAATTTTATAGATGGTTAAATTTAAAAATACATAGAGATGTTTTTTTTTTTTTTTTTTTTTTTATGACGAGAGTAATCTGCAATCACTATTTGAGATTTTTACTGTATAATTTTTTGTTGTTTAAACACCCGTGAATCGAATTGCAATTCTATCTTTAGGGTGAGACGAGGAATGTATCATACCCTTGATTTCCAACTCTATTGAATTAATGCTCATTTATATTATATTGGATACTTATTTCTAGATTATATTGTCAAAATCTGTCATTCGGTGGGGCGAGGTGGTCCTAAACATGCTAGCTCGCCTTGCCCCCTTTCAAGGCCTGCAAGCCATGGTGGACCACACTGCCAAATTCTTTTAAAATTTTTTAATTTAATTAAAAATTCATTCAAAAGGTTAATAATTTCATAATAAAAAGCCTAGATAGTTAAAAATAAAATATTAATACAAAATTTTAAAGTCAATAATGAGCATATATATAATCTAAAAATGAAATCAATTTAAAGTTTAAAAAAATCTAAATATTAGAATTCAAATAGAAAATTAATTTTTAATAGTATTATTAATATTATATTGAGTTATTGACTAGTCAGCTCACCCGCGAATGGGTAGACCTCTAAATCCTCAACTAACTACGTTAAACCCGTTTGGATAACTCTACTTATTTAAGTTGAATTACATGTTCATTATATTTTAAATGTTTGCTTTATTTATTTATTTTAATTTAAATGAGTTTCATATTTGAAATAGAAAATAATAAACTAGAATGTGTGTGTATAATCATGACCATATGAAAATTAGGCTATTTTTGGTGAGAAGTGTGAATTAATCTGATTCATCCATTTATGATAATCAATTGCTAGAAAAAATAACGAAATGGGAGGAGTCAACTTTATAAATATCATGAGCTTTAAAAGTTTGTAATATTTATAAAATTGACCCCAACATTTTTTTTCATTATTTTTCAACTGTTAGATCAATTAGGTCGGTAGCTAAGATTTGTCCGCTATATATGAAATTGACCATGATATTTTTTTTCTTTTATTTTCTAACCATGATCTAATAAAATGACCTTCAAGTATAAAATGAGAATTATGATCACTCGGTCACCCTTTCGTGACGGAATGAATATATTTTCTTAGCTTTAAAAAAGGGGGAATATAACAATTGTCATGGGGGGCCTCTCACGTTTTTCTCAGCCAAGAAAATGGGCATACATGAAACCCAACTAATAGGTCATCTTAGCCGACCAAATTGAACTCTTTATTTTTAATTTTTTTTCCCTATATTATTGTTTCCCATCACTTTCAATTTACTCTTTTTTTTTTCTTCCTGATCTTCCTTTTTATTTATTTATTATATCTTTAATTAGTTGTTCGTTTATTACTTTGTGTTCCTAAGTCTTTAGTATCGAAAATATTATTTTGAATCAAATCGTTTTAAACTAAACTAGTGTTTTACCCGTGCGCTGCACGGAAAAATTTTTGTTATTATGAATTTAAATAATAAAATTTAAAAATACAAATATATTAAAATGTACAATATAATAATATAGTAAAATTTTCGTATATTTGGTCAAGTATCTATTATCATAGCATACAAAATTAAAATTCCGTATGATTAGTATAATCTCTAATCATATACATATTTATATAAATTTATAGAGAAAAATTTACATTATTAAATTGAATTATTCATAATCTTATTTTGTATATATTATAATTCTAACAATATGAATAATAACTAAGAAATTATACTTAGAAATACAAAAATGTAAAATTTAAATTTTGTATATGTGATTGTGTAATACAATGTATATACAAATAATATTTATTAATATGTATATATGTAAATTCTATAATATAATTTCTGTAATTATAAGTTATATTGATATATTATAATTAAAATAATTAAATTTATAAACTAAAAAATATAATTTTTATTTTGTATGATTAATATAATGCATAGGTATATATATGTATGTTTGCATTTTTAAAAATTTAAATATTTATGAATACACATTTTGTTAATTTTATAATTTTATTTTTAATTATATTTTATATTTTATTGATTATAATTAAGAGAATTACATTTAAAAATTAAAAGAATTTAATTTTTAAATTTATATGGATTAATGTAG
>CM008334.1:39039965-39062748 GCA_002525835.2 Ipomoea batatas | reverse complement strand
TTACTATATGAAACTAGGGATGTTTTAAAGCTGAGAAAGAAATGATTTTGTCTTACGAGACGAGCTTCCAAATTGTTGTATTTTCAAACCTTTGTCTACTTTTAAGTGACAAATGGATTTCCTTACTTAGCCGTCGCGCTAACTGCACTTCAATGTGTTTC
Organism: Ipomoea batatas; assembly: GCA_002525835.2. Taxonomy (NCBI): domain Eukaryota; kingdom Viridiplantae; phylum Streptophyta; class Magnoliopsida; order Solanales; family Convolvulaceae; genus Ipomoea; species Ipomoea batatas. Next base: position 39,062,587 of record CM008334.1, on the reverse strand, counting down.
TTATCAGATGCAGGTTAGTGTGGGCCCTGTAGCCCGTTGAGCTGAATAGAAGGGAAGTGCAGGTTGAAGTCTACTCTATCTTAGAATAGACGGGAACAATAATCTGCTTATGTATAAGTTTGATATTGATGTTGTTGTGTTTGAGGATTGTAATTTTAGCCTGTGCACTTAGAGTGTAGTTTTATCAAAGAGGCGATAGAATTCACTCTAGGTGTGGCGGTGACACCCGGTTTACTGCTGTATGATGTAAGCTTCCGCAGCGTTATATTACGCATTTTGTAATGATTGTAAGAGCAGAAATCGGGGTGTTACAGTTAAGGTCTTCGGAATTGAGAGAAATATTAAGTTGATGTCCTTGTAAGATCTGATACATCACTAAAGCCATCTCCGTCAATCTATTCACTTTCTTCAGATTGAGAAGCTGAGTGCCTAATTTCAGAAACCTCTCTTCAAGGAAGTTGTCATGGTCCACCACTCCTCGAGTTTGGGCGAAATCTGGCATGTTCTTCAATTTGGCAATGGTCTGTTGCATACCTTCAACACTCGGCCATACAATCGGACCTTGCTCAAAAGAGCTGTACAGTACTGCACCGGCCATTTGCGAAATCCCGTTACATTTTGTTTAATTACATATAAAAAGAAAGTCGTCTTCTTCTACATTACATTCCTTCCATTTGTAATTCATAAGCAATATCCCAACAGAAACAACTTCGCAACAACATCAACACAACAATGAAGAAGCATTTCTTGTTAACGAATTACTTGTCAAAGACTTACAGAACACATTCGGAGCATTCAAACAAAAAAAAAGGCGAATCTTCAAAAATTTATTTGTTTGAAGTTCGAAACATTATGATCCATCAGAAGGAAACCCATTTCAAAAATCTATTGACCAGCAGGTAGAGACCAGCGGTTTTTCTGGGAAGTGGCTTTATAATAATGCTATACTTTTGTTATTGTTATTGACATTGAATTTTAATATAATATATTTTACAATTATATTATTGAATTATTATATTATAGGTTTAATATAGATAAGTGATATTAATTAATTGGTAGATTTTTTTTTAAATTTTAAAAATTTAGCACCGAACAAAAAGCGTAGCTAAATGACGGAAATTTTCATCTCTAAGCTGTAGCTAAATGGTACCTGCAGAAACAAAATAGCTACGGAATATCTATTGGTAAATTTAGCAATGGAATTTTTCGTCATTATTCCCTTGCAAATTTCGTCATTCGAATCGTCGCCGAAAATATATTAACGACGATTTTTTTAATTTTAGCGATGGAAAAATCCATCACAAAATTTAGCAATGGAAGAAATTGCGTCGTAAAATTCTAAACATTATGAAACTTGAAAATAATTGATAATTTCAATACATATGGCATGAAATTGAACATTAATGACATAATTTCTCCACATTAGCATGAAATTCAATATTAATGACCATTTCAATTAACTAGGGTTACAGAATTTCCGCTTTTGCAATCTTAGACACTATGTAACCTAACATATAAAACATATATCGCAGATCATATTTTAAAATAAGTACATACAGAGCATTACTATTATATTATGTGTTTGTGTGTCTTCGGCTATATAATTCTGTGCACTATGAATATGAATTCTACACCTGAGTAAACAAAAATGATATTGTTTAGACTTATGTTTATATGTATTATGTTAAGAGTTTATGTATCTTCAGCTATATAATTCTTTGCATTATGAATTTCAATTTTGTACCTGAGTAAACAGAAATGATGATATTGTTTAGATTTATGTTTATGTGCAATATGTTAATAGTTTATGTGTCTTCAAATACATAATTTTGTGCATTACGAACATGAATTCCATACCTGAGTAAACCAAAATGATATTGTTTATACTTATGTTTGTGTATTATGTTATGAGCTTTTGTACGCCTTGTGAAATCACATTTCAAGATTGGTATATATATATAATATGTACATGTGTTATGTTGAGAGATTTTGACTTGAGCTATAAAATTTTGTGCCTTATGACTCCCAATTATGTGCCTAATATCCATAGTTAACTGAGTGGTCTAATTGTTGAATAAAACCGTTGTCTTTTTTTTTTAAAAAAAAATAAACGCATAAAGACAACGATTTTAAAAAACCATTGTCTTTGTAGTGGTGTGTATTCAAGCAGGGCCATTGCACAGGGCCCCTAACATTGCAAATTGGGGGCCCCATAGGCCATAATACATCATATGTTTATATACTATACAGCAGGCAGTAGCCTGCTGTATAGTATATATACAATTTTTATTCTTTAAAACCGTTGTCTTTGTAGTGTTGTGTATTCAAGTGCACTTAAAGACAACACACAAACGGAAACGGTTAAATAAAATCGTTGTCTAAAAAAAACCAGGTGCCCAAAGACAACGATTTTAATAAACCGTTGTCTTTGAAGTGTTGTCTATTCAAGTGTGCTTAAAGACAACACACAAACGACAACACTTTAATAAAACCGTTGTTTTTTTAAAAAAAAAAATAAACGCGCAAAGACAACGGTTTTAAAAAACTGTTATCTTTGTAGTGTTGTGTATTCAAGTGCATTTAACGACAACACACGAACGAAAATGGTGACATAAAACCGTTGTCTTTTATTTAAAAAAATGCACATAGACAACGGTTAAAAACCGTTGTCTATGCGGTGTTGTCTTTTGAAAAAATGCACAAAGACAACATACTAAAGACAATGGTTCAGTAAAAACCGTTGTCTTTGATAAAAGTGTTGTGACAAAGACAACGGTTTTATCCAAAACTGTTGACAAAACTTTTGTCAAAACTGTTGTATTTTTAGTGTTGTCTATGTACATTTTTCTTGTAGTGATTACATTTGAAGTTTCTCTGATTGGTTAATATATTTGAAGTTATTGCAGCAATGCCTACTTTTACCAACAACAATCTATTACATGAAATGCAACAAATGTATAAACGAAGGAAAAATGAAGCATCTACTTTAATCCCTATAACAGAACATCCTGAAATGTATAAACAAATGCACAAAGACTGCAACATTCCACCCTTTTGGAAAGAGAAGTCGGCAAAGGACAGAATCGAATACTTGAAGAATCAAAATGAGCGAATCTTTGAGAAAATGAAGAAAGATAAAGAAATCTTCCAGAAGCAACAAGAAGGATAAGAAGTTTTTGATAAATTCTTGAAAGAGCTTGAAGGCGCAAACAACATACCAATCACTGCTGGTGCTGTGTGTATAGTAGGAGTGAAGGTGAAGTGGTAAAACGAAGAGTCAAGACTCCCCGAGTGTCATGTCTCTCAAGGATGACGAATGGGAATCGAGTTATTGTGTTGACATCTAAGAGGTTGAAGAGAAAGAGTTACGGGAGTGCTAAGGGTTGGATTCATTTGTAAGAAGGGGGAGGTTGATAGTGGTTGTGTAAAATAAAGAAAAGTAAAGTGGAGATTGAGGCTTTAGGCTTTTCCTTGTGGTTTATCTTTGGATTATTTTGCCAGTGCAAGTTGTGGAATAGACTAGGGAGTTCGTGGCACATCACCAAGTGGCGTCACACTTTCGACTCCCACATCCTCATTCGGTTGGGGCATTTCATCGAACACTTTGTCTACCACTCCTCTCGGATCTTGTCCTTTCGGACTAAGAGCGGAGATGTGGGTGAGTTAGACTCGTGAGTGGCCGCTATCGCGCACACACTGACTTCCTTTGGGTTTGCTACCTAATGTGGCCACAAAAGGCACAAAGCTTGAGGAACATCATCCACACAAGTTCAACATCCAACAAACAAGCAATTCACAAAGGAAGTCAGTGTGTGCGCGATGATTGTCCTCAAGCAAGCATACTTTCCTAAACACTAATCATAGTTGGTGCTTATCAAAGTTTCTGTGTGTGTTTTATCTAGAACTTTTACTCCTCGGACATGAATTGTTAACCTCTAAGTATTCGGCTATGATAATAAAAATCCTTTCTTGGATACAAGTAGCCAAATGATGCGAGTGTAGGTGTTGGCATCATAAAAAAGAGAGAAATTGTTAGGAACTCCGAACCATTGATTTTGATGATACCAAAGACCCGAGGAGACCCCCCAAATCTTTACTTTCACTAAAAAAATTAAGTCTAGCGACAGACTGAATATCCGTCGCTAGACTTACAAAAAAAAAACACACGCAGCTTTTGTGTAACCCTAGCGACGGATAACATATCCGTCGCTAGTTTTAATGAAAACCGGCAAGTATTTTTTAAAATATATATTCGTTCGTTTAATAAGTTACGTCTAGCGACGGATACGTAATTCCGTTGCTAGACTTAACGAAAACTTGCATCCTTGATGTAAATGTAGCGACGGATGTCATATCCGTCGCTAGCATTTTTTTTTTTAAATTTTTCGTTGGTTTAGCGACGGATTACATAATCCGTCGCTAGAATCTTAAAAAATTGCCCGAAACTTTAGTGACGGAAGAAAAATCCGTCGATAGGGTGTGCTTTAAAATAACGTTATACTATTCTAGCGACGGAAATGATAATCCGTCGCTAAAATGTAAAGACAAACGCAAACCCGTTGAAAATATAGCGACGGAAAATTATATCCGTGGCTAATTTGTAGCCACTAAAATTCCTGCAAAACTTCCGTCGCAAATCCGTCGCTACTTCGTCTCTAATATTTGCGCCAAAATTCACCGCCAAAATTAGCTACGTATTTAACGACGGAAAACATCTGTCGTAAACTCCGTCGCTAATCCGTCGCTGATCCGTCGCTAAATATTGATTAAACAAAAAAATGAAATTATGTCGCTAAGTTGTCGCAAATCCGTCGTTATATTAGCTACGGAAACAATCCGTCGCTAAATCCGTCGTTATGTAGGCGTTTTTTTGTAGTGTTTGTCTTTTATATGTTTAGAATGACGAATCCTGTCTAGAAATAATTATTGGATGAGTCCTTACATTTCACTTCGAGTGAAAGAATTCAAGCCGAAGGCACTAGACATTCTCTGAGACTTGTCTTGTCCATAGCCACGAAGAATGACTAATCCTGTCTTTTATATGTTTAGAATGACGAAGACTTGAAGATTGAAGACACGAAGACTGAAGACTGTTAAAATTTTAGGCCGAAGAATGTAAGGGCTGAACTCTTGAAACCGAACAATCAAAGTTGATTGATTCGAGGATATGATGGAAGAATGATAAAGTCAATCATTCTCACAAGTACCCAAGGCACTAGACATTCTCTGAGACTTGTCTTGTCCATAGCCTTGAGGTTGGGTATAACCTGAATGTCAAAATGGATCCTAGGTAACGATCCCAAGGAGCATTAAATGATTGTCCTTTTTTGTGAGACAAAAGACAAATTGTCCTGACATAAAAGTGGATAAACGGCTAGAAAGTACTGACATTGTCAAAAGGTTAAACATTACCCATTGGATATTACACACTGGTTAATAGGGATTTGAATTTCAGGTTCCCTCCAACGGATATGAAAATTCACACCTATAAATACCCTTGCTCCTTCTCATTTGGACAGGGTTGAAAAGGCGAAAAACATTAGCAAGCAAAAAATATTTTCAGTGTGCAAAAATATTAAAAAGCTCAAAATCACGATCCAGATTACAAAGAGATCTTGTGAAGCTCAAGTGTTGTATCAAGAAGATGAATCACAAGACTCTCAAGTTGGAGAAACATTTTCGACCATTCCAACCAATCTCTACTTGGAGAAGTAGAAAGAGGCGGAGTAGACTTTGGAGAAGTTGAAAAACCTAATCAAATGTGACTGTCGGGCTTAGTGATCAAAGGAGCACATTGTAAAGGAGATAATGTAATCAAGGAGAAAATAGTGCAATCCTTCACAAGTTGTGAAGAAGAGTGGAGTAGGCTTCGTTAACAGCCGAACCACTATAAAAATTCTTCTCTCTCTTTACTTCATTTTACGTACTGCATTGCATGTCACACTCAAATGTCATTTGGACAGGGTTGAAAAAGAAAAAAACATTAGCAAGCAAAAAATATTTTAAGTGTGCAAAAATATTAAAAAGCTCAAAATCACGATCCAGATTACAAAGAGATCTTGTGAAGCTCAAGTGTTGTATCAAGAAGATCAATCACAAGACTCTCAAGTTGGAGAAACATTTTCTACCATTCCAACCAATCTCTACTTGGAGAAGTAGAAAGAGGCGGAGTAGACTTTGGAGAAGTTGAAAAACCTAATCAAATGTGACTGTCGGGCTTAGTGATCAAAGGAGCACATTGTAAAGGAGATAATGTAACACCCCAACATGTGGTAAATAATTGTGACAAGTGTCACTTTCCTATGGTTTGCTCTTGAAAAAATATCTTAGCTTAGACTGATCGGGATTAAATCAGATGAATTCTCGGTAGAAACTAATTTAATTCAAATAATTTTCAAACCAAAATTTTATCCCAGACTGAAACTCAAAATTGGGCTAGGTTCGGTACACCGCGAAATTTCGCGATGTACGATCAAAAATAAATTTTTGCTGCTATGGACTAATTTAATTAAATAAGAAATTCAAGAATAATAGTATGGTGTCTAATAATTCATTTCCTAGGATAATCGGGTCCGAATACCAGCTCCTAAAATTCTTACGGTTCGTGACCGATACGTAGATCGCAGCTTAATAACAACTATACTCACTTATAAAAATTCTTTTGAGGCATCGGGAGATCATCTTATGAATTTCATAGCCTAAAGACATATTTTTCGAACCTTAGTCTTATTGGAATAGGCGAGGGGTTACAAATAATGTAATCAAGGAGAAAATAGTGCAATCCTTCACAAGTTGTGAGGAAGAGTGGAGTAGGCTTCATTAACAGCCGAACCACTATTAAAACTCTTTTCTCTCTCTCTCTACTTTATTTTACGTACTACATTGCATGTCACACTCAAACTTCCTTTGGACTGGGGTGAAAAAGCAAAAAACATTAGCAAACAAAAAATATTTTCAGTGTGCAAAAATATTCAAAAGCTCAAAATCACGATCCAAAATAGACTCACATCGTTATAACCGGGACCAACATTTCTTTATATGATTGAATTCTATATCTTAAGGGTAAACTTTTTGTACCTAATACTTATAGTAGTAGGCAAACAATACATGATGCATACATCTTCTGTTGAGAATTTTTGTACATTGTATTGTAAAATCATGTGTATTCTTTGTATGAATTCTATATCTTAAGGGTAAACTTTCTGTACCTAATGCATATTGGATGTAGAGAAACCATACATATGCTTATATTTCTTTTGTTGAGAATTTCTGTACATTATAGTGTGAAATTATGTGTCTTATTTATATGAATAATGTGCCTTATATGTTAAAAAATGATAACATATCTCTGTGTGTGTATGTGTGTGTTTTCAAAGCTTGCATACCTAGAAAGAGTACAAGTGAGAGGTCAAAGTGACAAAGATCAAGAAAGGAAAGCGGAAGATGAAAGGAAGAAATGAAGGAAAAGAGAAGGAGATATTCTCACTGATGGAATCGTGTCATATATATATATATATATAAACCCTAGGCTGAAATGTCACGACTAGGAGGGGCAATTTGGTCCTTTTGCGATTTAAAAAACTTGAGTTATAATTTCGGGTCAAAAGTTGGGTCAATCTCGGGTAAAATATGATATAATGAATTTTAAATATAAGAAAGGTTCATTTTGAAATTAAGTTTGGGGTCAAGGTTTGGTTATCAGGTTCACAGGTTCGTCATAGATAAATATATAAATATTTTGTATCAAATCTTTTTTAAATAGGGAGTTTACAATATTTAATTATACTCTTGTTTGACAAAAATTCTTTTAGGAAGTAAAACTACAAAAGTAGTTTTAGTTTAAAAATTCAATAAAATAGGAGTTTTGAGAAAAATAATTTTGGGGTGTTACAGTCTCTCCATTTACCATTCAGAAATCCTCAAATTTTTTCATAGCGATGGTCAACTTGTTTTCCTTCTCCGGCTTATCTCCTTCTCTTATTTGCATGAGAATATTTCAAATATCCTTGGTTGATTGACAGTTTCTTATCATTGGGGATGATAGTTTCATCAACCATTTTGAACAATATATCTTTGGCTATATTGTCGAGGTTGTTTCTCATCATGTCTTCGCGTTTGAGCAGCCTAAGCTTCTAAACAAGATAAAACTTTGTTTATATCTTTGTAAATATGATCTCTCTCACTGGTCTTGCTTTGAGCTTGTTGAGAACACTTGAATAGCTTGTAATTTTATTTTTTTTACATCAATAGACCAAGACCTTCTTTGGATTTGAATGAATGTATTTATAGGTGTTTTGAAAAGGATCCATCGGAAGGAATAGCATTTCAAAAGTCTATTAACAAGCGTGTGGAGACCAGCGATTTTTCTGGGAAGTAGCTTTATAATAATGCTATACTTTTGTTATTGTTATTGACAATGAATTTTAATATAATATATTTTACAGTTATTTTATTGAATTATTATATTATAGGTTTAATATAGATATGTGATATTAGTTAATTGGTAGATTTTTTTAAATTTTAAAAATTTAGCATTGAACAAAAAGCGTAGCAAATTTGTATACCTTCTAGCAATAAAGAATGACAACGAAATAATGACCGAAATTTTCGTCGCTAAGCTATAGCTAAATGGTACCTACAGAAACAAAATAGCTACGGAATATCTGTTCGTAAATTTAGCAACGGAATTTTTCGTCTCTATTCACTTGCAAATTTCATCATTCAAATCGTCGCGGGAAAGATATTAACGACGAATTTTTTAAGTTTTAGCGATGGAAAAATCCATCACAAAATTTAGCAACTGAAAAAATTGCGTCGTAAAATTCTAGCGACGCCACTTTTAGCGACAGACCGATTCCGTCGCTTAGGCATTTAGCGAGGGATTTTCCCTTTCTAGCGATGGAATTTTACGTCGCTATTTTTGCTTCTTTTTTTTTTGTAGTGAGATCAGCTACAAGGGATGCACTGTTTTTGTGTTTCCTATCTCAAGTTGAACCAAAGGAGATAGATGGAGTTTTAAGTGATCCTATTCGGATTGAAGCCATGTAAGAAGAGCTAAATCAATTTCAAAGAAATGATGTTTGGGAGCTTGTTCCAAGACCTGTTGATCACAACGCAAATAGTACAAAATGGGTCTTTAAGAACAAAGCAAATGAAGATGACACCATTGTTCGAAATAAAGCAAGACTTGTTACAAAAGGCTATTCTCGAGAAGAAGGAATAGATTTTGATCTGGCTTTTGCTCCAGTTGCAAGCTAGACTTGAAGCTATTCGCATTTTCCTAGCATATGCAGCATACAAGAATTTTATGGTCTATCAAATAGACGTAAAGAGCGCATTTCTCAATGGCTTACTTGAAGCGGAAGTATACATTGAGAAATTAAACCACCCAATTTTGAGGTACAAGGTAGTGTTGACAAGGTATATAAACTAAAGAAAGCATTATACGGGTTAAAACAAGCATCTCGAGTTTGGTACGATACCCTATCAATGTTCTTAATTAGTTGTTGTTTTACAAAGGCCTTGTTGACAAAACCTTATTTATAATTCAAGAAAATAATCACATTTTATTATTACAAATTTACGTTGACGATATCATTTTTGGCAGTACTGATAAATCTTTATTTGAGAAATTTTCTAAGCTCATGCAGAACTGGTTTGAAATGAGCATGATGGGTGAATTAAACTACTTCCTTGGATTGTAAGTCTAACAGATGAAGGAAAGAATTATCATAAATCAAGATAAGTACACATAAGATATTATCAAGAAATTTGGCGTAGATGGAAAAAGTTCAGTGAAAATACCAATCCGAAAATCACAAAGGATTTACAAAGATGATGAAGGGACAAACGTTAATCAAACCATATGTCAAGGAATGATGGGATCTTTGCTATACCTCACTGCAAGTAGACCCGATATATCTTACTCAGTGGGTATATGTGCTAGATTTCAATCCAAACCTAAAAATAGTAATCTAGTTGCTACCAATAAAATCATTTGACACCTCAAAGGAACAATCAATGATGGGTTATGGTATCACAAAGAAGGTAATTTTACACTAACAGGCTATTCAGATGGAGACTTTGTAGGGTGTAAAATAGATCAAAAAAGTACATCCGGGACATGCTAGTTCTTAGGGGGAAAACTAGTATCTTCGTGAGTTTTTTCCCAAAATGGTCCCTCGACTATTGCTCATTCTCAATTTTGCATTTCGACTTTCAATTGCACCTAATGTGGTCCCTCGACTTTCAATATATCGTAAACTCCATTGCTACAACTACTGAAGTTGAATATATCGTAGTAGGGAGTTGTTGCCCACAAATTCTGTGGATGAAGCAACAGTTGATGGATTATGGAATAAATTACAAGGACGTTAGTATTTTCTGTGATAATACTAGCGCAATTGCAATTTCTCAAAATCCTGTACTTCATTCAAGGACAAAGAATACTGATGTAGGACATCATTTTATTCGTGACCACGCCGAAGAGAAGGATGTAAGAATCGATCATATCTCTACAGAAAATCAAATTGTCAATATTCTTAAAAAATCGTTGTTTGAATCTTGCTTTGTAACTTTAAGGAATGAAATGTGGATGATTAAGTTCAACTAAGTATCAAAATTCTTTTTCTTATGAATTAATTTTTAATTTATTGATTTATTTGTCCTAATTGCAATTAATATTTGTTATATATTAAGCGCGAAGAATAGTCGAGTTTAGGGTCATTTATAGGACAATATTATGTAGTTTTGCCACCAATTTGTAATAATTTACATGCGTAAAGACTCTAATAAGATCAAATCAGCAAATGCAACTTTAAAAATCATGTTTTAAGTCATTCCCGTAGGATACTACAGGGTCCAAAGCCAAAAAAGAAGCAACAAACGAAGAAGTAACCAGGTAAGACCTGACCATGAGGGCCTCACGCGTGAAAGAGGCGTGGACCACTTCCAGTACGCGTCCACGCCCCCATACACGCGTGAAGGTGGCGTGAACCGGCCAAGATAGATAGCAGGCTTAGTGAAAGTGAGTGTGTGCGCGATAGCGGCCTCTCACGAGTCCAACTCATCAACATTCCCGCCCTCTATCCGGAAGGATGAGGTCCAGAAGGTGGTAGGCAAGGTGTTCGATTAAATGCCTCAACCGAATGAGGATTGAGAGTCCGAGTGTGGCGCCACTCGATATTGATACCGTGACTCCCGCGACAATTCCCGAACCTCGTTTCTACAACCCCGATAGTATGGTCAATTGCATAGGCTAATTAAGGCACTCAACCCCCTTGTTCTTTTAAATCTTTTTCTTATTAAATTCAATTTTGCAACCTCCAATCCATAACTCAAATATTCCCTAGTGATTCTCGTAAGTTTTGTTTATTAACCTCCTAAATGCCAACACTAATTCACTCCAATTTGTCATCCTTGAGAGACCGACACTCGGGAAGTCTTGACTCTTTGTTTTAACACAGTCCATTCCACATTCACTCACCCTAAAGCTATACACCTTCAAATGTCTATCTTTTATATTGATCTAACCATTTTTCAAGGCATGCAAGGATTCTACACTAAAAAAAAGCCATATTTGACCAAGTAGAAGAAAACTCCTTTTAATGTATTCAAAGTATTAAATACTTAGAATTTTGGAAATAGTCACATGTCTTGAATGGATAATTAATGTTTCAAGTTCCAAGGAACCTTTTCCCATCTATAAATTGGGAGCCCTCAAGACTAACTCTACTTATATAGAGAGTACTTTGCTTGTATCTTGTTTTAGGTTATCATGGATTCGAAGAATCAAGGAGGAAAGAACATCATGAGGCGCCCGTCCAAACGGCTAGTCGAACAAGCAAGATAAGAAATGCTAAGAGCCAAACGTGCTGCAAATGGAGGACATGAAGTTGGAGATAGTTCAAGTGACCCTCTCATTCTGTCCTCTGAAGAAGGAGAACTGAAATCGGCTACAATCATAGAACATGAGTAAGAGAGAGTAAATCTACGAAAACCAAATCTTGATTATTTGCGATATTCGACAAAAATTATCAAAAGATGATTGGGGTTACCCCCAGGGTTTGTTGGTCTCTAGGGAGGTCACAGGAGGTGATCTCCTTGGCATTGAACAATGTACCACAAGAGCTAGCCCTTCCTTCTCCCTTCTCTTTGCTCTCACCACCACAACAAATCACACACATTGTCATCACATCCTCCATGGCTATCCTCCTCGATTGCGGCAATTGCATTGACTCTCTCCTTGGGGTTATTCTCCCTATTGTTTAGAAATTGTCCTATAGTGTTTTTCTGATATCATTTTGAACATTTGTGAAATTTAATTCTCAATGTTTTTCATGGTGGACATTGATTCTTGCCTTAGTGCCGCAATCTCTTGCCTTATATCTTGTGTGATCTCATGTTTGAGATTCACTCCATCATTCTTTAGCTCGATGATAGCATTGGATAGCCTCTCATCAAGTTCCCTCAAATCATCTCTTCTTTGCCCAGGGTGGTCCATTTGGGAGACGTAATTTGGCCGATAGTGATTCATTTGAGCTCCTCCTACTTGTGGGCCATATGCAATTCAGTCTCTCGATAGATCTATTACATTGGCCGTAGGTGGGTTTGCCACCTTGGTTCAATTGGGGCTTCCCTTGGAACCCCTTGCTATTATTCCAACCTTATCCTTGCTTCAACCCTTGGTTGGTATTATGTGTTCTGTTTTTTTTTTTTCTTAAAATTCTTGCCATGAATTTTTCGCACTTCTCTCTCAAAAACACAGAAAAAATGTCCTCAAATTTTGCTAGGGAATCTAGCTTCCATTGATGCACACACACAACACTATCCTTGCACAAATCTTACATTGAACTTCACAAACAAAGTTTGTCAAACTTTTAAAATAAAATTTTGCCTGAAATACATGTCACTATATATGACATGAGTTTCTTGTATGTATTACAGTATACGAGGACAAACGCAAGTTGCACTTTATTCTTGACACCTTTTTGACCCTTGACCGTTTTTGCTACTTGGCTGTTGTTGTATTTGTGAAAGTAGATTAGTAGCAAACAGTAGTGTTGCTTCGTACAACTCATTATTATTTTTTCTCAGACTCAAAATCCTCCTGTCCTGCCCCATAGAATTAGACTGAAGCTGTATGTTGAGACTGAAGATGTGGAGATTATATTCTCTTAGGATTAATTGCACATTGTTGGGTGTAAGATTTGTGCAAGCTAAGGATGTTAACATAGATTTTTTAATTCACAAATAAAAAGAAAAATATAAAAAGACTACAACACGAGTCAAGAAACGAGTTAACTCACAGACCGCAGTTTTCAACCCTAATCGCTGGTTCATCATCTTCGATTCTCACTATCGATTATTTCTGAACTCACAATTTCGACTAGTTATGAACTCATAGTCCCTAACCAAAGCTAACCAACTTTGTAATTTTGACTATTACCCACTTGCATTTGATTAGAATTGCACAAATTTTTGGGAAGATTTCACCATGTGGTGGGATGCCATTGGGTTGAGTTTCAAGTCTCCTTTCTTCTCCTTTGAGGGTCAAAGCTTTAACACACGCTTCTTCAAATGGGATGATGTTACATTGCTCACCATGACCATCCCAGAGAACCGGCCAATGGCCAACGTTAAGGTGGAATTTGGCATGATCTCAATGTGTGTTCAAGTGCTACAATGTTAGCTAGGTGCAAGATTTGTGTGAGGATGGTGCAATTTGTATAGATTGGAAATGATGCATTTGGACTGATGTTGCAAAGAGACCCATTATATATTTTTTCCAAATTTCATTTGGGGAAGCCACCATCTCAATTGCAACATGGGAAGATTTTCTTAGGATTGTGCATTGATGGCATATCTCATGACCTCTTCGGCATTATTAGGCCTAACAATAACTCAATTTCCTGCACCTCGGTTACGTATCATGCAATTACTAGGTGAGTGAAGTGTAATTCCCCGACACATTGAACAACAATGTGAGACTATTTTTCTTATACAACATTAGAGATTTTCAAAGTGCCAATAACTATAGTTGGGTATTGTTTTCTTGCCTTCTTGTATTGAAAGCATGTGTAGGGTGACCATGGATAGTGCTTGTCTAATTGGTGATTCCTCAATCTTCTTCAATTGTCGGTTTGGTTACTATCAAGCTTTTTCTTCAAAGTCCATATACAGTCAATATCCAATAATGAATATTTTATTTCAAGATTAAGAGTGTAACTTGATAGTAAATTACATTTTTTTTATAACCGATAGTAGGTTTCAGGTCAATCTCTCCACCTCGTTATCTATGTCAATGAATATCTTACTTCAGGATTAAGAGTTTAACTTGATAGTAAACTACACTTCTTTTCACCAACTAACAATAGTTCCACGGTTTATCTTCACACGTCAGCATCTACGTCACGTCAAAAAATACTTTACTTCGAGATTAAGAGTGTAGCTTGATAGTAAGCTACACTTCTTTTGTGCTGAAAATTGAGTTAGGCCGGTGTTTTCTTTGCATTTGAATTTCCTAAAGGATTTGAAGCTCCAAACCCAATTGGAGGACACACAGTCAGTGTAACCCTTTCATTTGGCACAATGCACTATCCTTATCCAAATTTTGCACCCAACCACTTCACAAATTTAAATTCCATCTAGCATTGAGCACATAAATTAATCACAACTGAAGTACAATTGTTCATTCAACCTTTCACAACTGAAGTACAATCGTTCATTCAAATTGAAGTACACAGCCTGATCCTGGTGTAGCCACGCAGCATGAGCAGTAGCCAATGTCGGAGCAGCACCTCCGTTGTCTACCGTCGATTCCACCGGCGTCACAATCTCTGGACAAGGTTGCGTACCATCGAAGAACCCGAGAAGACCCTGACCTCGTAAAAACGAGGTCAATTGCGTCCTCCAAAATAAGTAATTATGATTGGTCAATTAAATAGAAACAAAGTGGTGAGCGGAACATAGGAAATTGTTAGTCAACGCAGGAAGAGAAACAAGCTCTGGAATAGTCCGTTTAGAAGAAGGTTGAATAGAACCATCATTGTTACCAGAGCTGCCATGGAAAGAGAGACTTGGAGACTACTAATACCAAATGAGAATTTAGATAATCTCATCTTACACAGAGCTATACAAGAGATGATATATATATGATACTAAAGTAGAGTCCTAGCAGAATACAAATAATAGACGCCTAACACACATGCCTAAAATGGTAGAAATTGTTTAGAGAAATAGGATTTTCTTTGTATATCTATGCAACACTAAAAGTTACTAATGAAATGGGGTAGAATTCGTTGGTCCCGATAGGGTGGGAAAAGTTTAGAGGGGGGGGTGAATAGACTATTCAAACAATTAAAAACTTTATAACACTTCAACCAGAGTGATTCCAAGTGAATAAATTCAACTTGAAATCTGCAGCGGAATATCGTACGGTAAAGTGCTATAAGACGAAACTGCGTAAAACTGAAGAGATAACTTGCATGCAAAACGTTGGAAATACTTAGAATAGCTCAAAGAACATGTATGCAAAGTTTGAGCCACATGCGAACGTGGAACACACAAACCCATATGATATGCTCAACGTAGTACGTAGAGGGTCAGTATGTTAAAACATGCAAATACGCTCCCCGAATGCTACGCACAAAGCTACGTTCCCGAACGCTACGCACAAAGCTACGTTCCCGAACGCTACGCACAAAGCTACGTTCCCAACTAAGTGGTACGCACAAAGCTGCACTTAGTTCACCCGAGTGTTACGCACCCAGCTACACTCCCTTCTATCCTCGGTAGAGATACAATATTTTTTCAAAGAAATAAAGATTTCTTTTTCTAAGACTTGAATTCTCTCGTGTATAGCTCAATATCTCAGCACTCTGTATTTTTCGTTGTAGATCCGATCGCTGTTATTGCCTCTTCACAGTTCCGTGCTTGTCTTCAAGTCTTCTTGGGCTTCTTATAATTCAAAGAATTATTTGCCCGTTATGAACATTCAAATTTTGAACGTTCACTTGATCTGATTGGTCATTCCAATCTGATCTTGATGGCCGTACCTTCTCATTTAATGACCATACCGTTGTTCTGATAACTTGCCAATTTGATCTGATAAAATCTCCAATTTGATCTGCACACTTAATGTCGCTAGTGACTTTTGACAAATCACCTCTGTAATTTTCTCACAAAGTCTTCTTTTACGGCTTGATTGATCCTTGAAACTTGTAGCCTCCAATTTTTGACTTTGTTGCCTTCTCAGCTTGATATTGCAGACTGTGTATCCTTCAGAGCTTGACATTCTTGACTTTGTTGTGCTCTTGATTTTGATTTTTGGGCAAGTTGATCTTTCAAAATATTTTCCAGGTGATTCTTGCTTGAGTATGAACAATGATCTTCAGAAAATCACCATCTTCAGATTTCTTCTAGTTCATATCATCACGTACTGGAATAAACTTGAACCATGCAAAAATGGTTAAGTATAAATTCCACTTTAGGTTGCTCCATAAGTTGCTCCAAAGTGACCTTCACGCATGTAAAGATGATATAGAGTTCATGCGTGTGTGTTCCATGCAAAGTTACTCCATGTTGACTTTGACTTCCTCCATCACTTCCTCCATTGACCAAACTAGCTCCAAAAGTTACTCTATTGACCAAAAATTGGCTCTATTGACTTGGCCGTGTAACTAGCTCCAAAGCTTCTTCTTTTATATTAAAATGTAGCAAGTAGGATTCAAATGCTAGACCTTTGGATATATGCACAAGTCTTTAACCATTTCTTCGTTTCAGCTCATTCGATCATATCCATCAACCAAATATATTTAATCCTTTTTGGCATTGCGTAGAGTAAGATGTAGAGATAGTGGATCTTGAAGTTCTTCTCGGTTTAGACTATTTGACCCAAACTTCCTCCATGAGTTACTCCATTGACCAAAACCTTGACTTAGAGCCGTGATAGTATTAGCTCCATTCCTTGCTCTCCAAAGCTTAAAAATGTCTTCAATAGGATTCGAACTTGAGTCTTCAAGCAACGATAAATAGGCCTTGTCCATTGGATCATGTATACTCATGTGTATAGTGGAAGTAAATGACTTACAAGAGTCTTAATAGAAAGGACTCTATAAGGCAATAATTCGAACCAAACTATAGTCAAGACTTGCCTTTCGGGTCAAAACTCTACACTCTAAAAATAAAATAGGGGATTTCTAAAATTACAAATTGGCTCATCAAAACTATTACAATTTTATTCCTAACAGAATTACCTATAAGAAATGTGAGAGATGATGAAATCGGCATGTCGACATCTTAAGGAAAATAGAAGAAACCAGTGAGAAGCAATAACTGTAGTGAATTGCGATCAGATCTAGTTGAGCTCTCAGCAAACATAGCAAAGGGTTAGTGAGAAGGGATGAAATAACACGATGTGGATATTAAAATTTGGAAGCCCATTAGATTGACTGGGTCGTGTATAATTTAAATTTTATGTATATTAGAAGGTATGAACTTTTAATCTTGATAAATGATTCTAAAATTTAAGTCACCACTTATACTTGTTTCTGAGAACATATATAAGGGCAACCACAACAGTGGTTCCTTTTGTGTTTTTTGCTAAGAAAAAAACATAGGGTGAGTAATTTTATTTTTTTTAAAATGTGGGGTGGTTTTTTTTTTCTTTTTTACTCCTGCAAATTAAAAAATTTTGTGGGATCCACTGAATGGGGAAAGGAGAGAAAGCAGCCACGCCACTGTCGCATGTGGGAAAATGTGCACCCAACAGGGCGTGTCACTACTACAGAAATCACATACAACGTCGGCTATTTAACGTCTGTTGGCACTGAAAATTCAAATAATGTTATTGGGCCGCGGCTGATAATTTGTTATTAAATTAATTGCTTTAATTAATTAAATTGGGCTGATATTTATTTAATTTTGTTAAGTAAATGACCTATTAAATAATTAATTGATCTAATTAATTAATTAAAAGTAATTGGATGTTGGGTTGTTCGGCCCAAGTTGGTGGAATAATTAATTGAGTTGGACCAGGCTAATTGGATTAATTGGGCCGCTTAAATTGACGGGTTTTGACTTGGTTTGGCCCATCAAGAATATATGTGGATTGCATAATTTTGGGAAAGATGTGGATATGATAAATTGGTTCGAAAATATAAAATCACGAACCTGGACGTGATACTGTCCCGATACATTTCTTATATTTAATTCAAATATTAATTAAATATAAGAATTATCCAAATGGATAAAGTTGGTTAGATTTTCCTACCAACTCACCACTATAAATAGTAGTTTCATTTTCAAAGAAATGGAGCTCTGAATATTTGCATAGCGAAGCTCTGCCGAAATCTCGCCAGAATATTGTCTGGAACACGCCTGCGGTTTATTTGCACCAAGGAACACTTCCAGTTGGCATACTCCAACTTGGCATCCTTCCAGTTGGCATACTTCCAACTCGGTACACTTCCAGTTGGCAGACTTCCAACTCGGCATACTTCCAGTTGGCATACTTCCAACTCGATACGTTTCTAGTTGGCATACTTCCAACTCAGTACACTTCTAATTTGGCATATTCCGAATTCAGTACATTTCCAATCGGCATACTTCCAGTTCAACATATTCTGAACTAGGCATACTTCCGATCAACATATTTCTAGTAGAGAATCAGAGGACTTCTAAAGAGAGATTGTACCCCTCTTACGTTTGATACATATACTTCATTGTAACCGATCCTTTCAATTTTGAATATATACAATTCAAATATTTCGCGTTTACATATTTTGGCACGGCTAGTGGGACAGCTCTACCTCTCATCTCTCTACTACTAAACTATCTCTACCAGCGTATTCAATATCATCGAACAACCCCATGTTCAGGAAGACCTACGCCCAGGCTACCCATTCCAAGTCTACGCCTCTAGCCGGCTCTGGCGCTGCTTAGAAGGCGCAAGGTCCGCTGACCAGGAACCGCGTCAAGAGCTCGGGGGTCCAACTGCTTGAGCCTCTTGACATGGCTCGAAGAGTGGTTCGAAGAATCAACAATGCCCCAGCTGCCCCAAAGGCAACTACTTATGCTAGGAGTCTGCCCTCTCCTAAGGGAGCTACCGATAGTGGTAATCCAACTTCTATGCAGGGGAACGCTAGTAGCGGGAGTACTTCCCCCGTATCCCCGCCACATCCATTATGGAAGGCTGCGCCTGAGTGGACGCATGTCTACAATGTCATGCCTGCCATGGCAACTAACACCGAGTCCGTTGAAGAGCAATTAGCTAGAATTGCTAAGACTCTTGAAGAAATGAGTACACTCCTTCAAAACCAAGATAAACGGATCAACACCCTTGATGATAAGGTAGGGAGCATCATGGAGGGACAAGGAAGTCGTGCTCCAGGAAAGCAGCCCGAGGGGCAAGAAGAGGTTGTTCAACAATCACAACCTCATGTCAGCCCTGCATTGGGAGAAACTACTTCTCACTTGCCTGCAACTGAGAAAACTATATCAATCACTGAAGGGATGATACCGGTGGATCAGTTGAACGACTACATAATGGGAGCTATCAAAGGCAAGTTGGATGGAGGCCAACCCTCGTACTCCTACGCTAAGCCCTACACACAAAGGACTGAGGAGTTGAAAATGCCTTTTGGTTATCAACCTCCTAAGTTCCATCAGTTTGATGGCAAGGGAAATCCTCGACAGCACATTGCCCACTTTGTGGAAACATGCAATGATGCAGGGACTGATGGCGATTTGTTGGTAAAAAAGTTTAATTTGTCTGTTCCTTAAAGGGGACTGCTTTTGATTGGTACACCGACCTCGAGCCCGATTGCATTGACAATTGGCACGATATGGAGCGTAAGTTCTTAACCCGCTTCTACAGTACAAGGAGAACGGTCAGCTTCTTAGAACTCACCACCACTGTTCAGTGGAAAGACGAACACGCCAGTGCTTACATTAAAAGGTGGAGGGAATTATGCCTAAATTGCAAAGAGAGGATATCTCAAACTTCTGCTATAGAGATGTGCATCCAAGGCTTGCACTTCGAACTCTCCTATATCCTTCAAGGGATTAAGCCAAAGTCCTTCGAGGAGTTGTCCAGTCGTGCTCACGACATGGAGTTGAGCATCGAAGCTAGGGGAGGGCTCAACGTATTGAACATGCCTAACTCATCCAAGGCGTCTGGAAAGCAAGAATTCAAGAAAGGAAATAAACCCTTTCCAAAACAAGGAGACGAAGCAATGACTGTGAAGGCTACATCAAGGACAGTCTTCACTCAAGCAAATGAAAGGCTTAGGCCGAGATCATCTTCTAGCCCGTCAAGGGGAGGTAGGAAGCCAACTCTTGAAGGAAGACAGGAGAAAACATATCCTTTCTTGGATTCTGATGTATCTCCTATGTTTGATGAGCTACTCAAACATAGGCTCATTGAATTGCCCGAGATGAGACGCCCTGATGAGGCTTAAAGAGTGAATGACCCAAATTATTGCAAGTACCATCGTCTTCTAGGTCATCCAATTGAGCAGCGTTTTATCTTCAAGGATAAAGTTATGGCACTGGCCAAAGACGGGAAAATTGAGCTTGCTGATGCTAACGCAAGTGCAAATCAAATTTCAATTACACTTGAACGATTTGCTCCTTTGTGTACTGAGAATGAACAAGGAGGGCAACGAAAGCGTCTACTCTCGTTCACTGTTAAACATGCTGCTGGTCAAAGTTCAAAACCACAGCAAAATGATAGCACATCTGAAGGAAAATGGGTGATTGTTACTCATATAAAGAAGAAAAGTGAGCCTGTAAGACATCCAAGGCACACAGTGAAAAGTTGGGTTGCAAAAAGCTAAACAAATGGCTATGCCCGTAGATCAAAGATGAAGGGGCATGTCAAGCAGCCACGAACACCAGTTCCTTTGGCTCAATATATGCCAAAGGGATTTAATCTTCAAGGGGCAGGCAATATTATATCCTGCCTAAATACTAATGACAGGCAAGTGGATGTAGGAGAATGTTCATCTCCTAAACACACTGAAGATGAGGAAGTGCAAACGCATAGGGCAGCTTCCTACTCCCCATAAATTACCTTCAAGGATGAAGACTTATTACTTGGAGGTGCGCCACACAATCGCCCACTGTTTGTCGAAGGCTACACACGGGGGCAGAAACTTAAAAGAATTCTAGTTGATCAAGGCCCAGCTGTCAACATCTTATCCCTCCGAGCCCTAAAAGACCTTGGTGGATCTTCAGATGAGCTCGCCCAAAGCCGTCTAATGATACAAGGCTTTAACCAAGGAGGGTAGAGAGAGATCAGCATCATCAATCTCGACTTAAGAGTCAGAGGCCTAAGTTCAAGTGTTGTCTGCCATGTCATAGAAGCAGGGACATCTTATAACTTGTTACTCGGAAAGCCTTCGATACATGAAAATGGGGTGGTTCCCTCATCTTGGCATCAATGCTTTATGTATGAAAAGAACAGCGTGATTGAAAAGGTAGTCGCCGATGAAAGCCCGTTCGCAGAGGCTGAGTCTTACTTTGCAGATGCAAAGTTCTATATAAAGAAACAGGTCTGTGTGGAAGATGCCAAGACAAGCAATGACAACCCACATTCGCAACTAAAGTCAAAGGGAAAGGAAGTTGTGGAAGTGGATCAACGCACTACAAAGCTCATCTTCCCGCTTGCAAGAATTGACACACTTAAAATAGATGAAGCGGAACAAGTCTTGCCCACCAAGCGTACCAAGGGTTTTGACCCTAACGCTTATAAGCTCCTAGCTAAAGCAGGCTATAATCCTAATGAGCCTCGGAAGTTGGGAACGCTTATCCCCGAAGCCGGTGGCAGAGGCAAAGCAAATCAACAAGAGCCCCATCTATGCAAAGGGTTGGGTTATGTTCCCCCTAAACCTGTGCGAATATTTATAAACAGGGCTACGAGCAATTGTATCTCGACCCGAGTCATGGAAAGTTAATGAATGACTCGTCCACCAAAAATGCAGCACGTGGTTAAACTGCTAATGCATCTCGCTTTGTCTTTGGGTGGGCCCAAATCATAGACGCTCCTGGCCCGCACGAGCTTAAACTGTGAACGGATTTACCTAAAAAAAGAAAACATCTGAACTACGTTTGACTTGATCTCATTCAGAGGAGTACGTAGGCAGCTTAGAAATCAAATTATCTAAGTTCAGTCATAACAAAAACAAATCCAATTCATATTCCATAGGTGGTATATCAAGACAAAAGGTTCCCTTCATCTTCCGGCGTCAACATAGTCAACTCTTGAATGCGAGAGACTTCTGCCTTGGCATTTGAAACTACAGTCTCAGCCTTGACTAAATCTACGATAACCTCAACAATAAAAGTGTCGCAATCACATGCATTTTGACTGGTGAGCTGATAAGGGGCAAACCCCTTATGAATTGTTTAAGGGGATGAAGTTAAAGGGTACTCTTTGACATGAGTCGAAACTGTCTCATATCCTCCAAGACTCCCTAGCACGAGTCAAAATTGCTGCATATCTTTCAAGACTCTCACACGAGTATAAGCTACCTCATGTGAGGTCATGATGCATACCGATACAACTGCAGTCCATTCTCAATATCATTGGATGAAATGGAACTCGCGAGGTGCTAGTTCCA
>CM008334.1:39026399-39039175 GCA_002525835.2 Ipomoea batatas | reverse complement strand
CAGATGCAAGTAAAATGTATTACAGGTGAAAGTGAATTGTACATTGAGCATCAATACTAAGTGCACCTAATGTTATAACTAGGTGCAACCTATGTTATAACTAGGTGCACCTAATGTTATAACTACGTGCAACCTATGTTATAACTAGGTGCACCTAGGTTGCACCCAGGTGCATGAATATTAACAAGGTAAATTACTTGCATTTGTAAGTGAAAGTATTTGCGAAAATAGGTGCATGAATATTAATAAGGTAAATTACTTGCACTTGTAAGTGAAAATATGTGCGAAAATAGGTGCACTTGTAAGTGAAAATATGTGCGAAAATAGGTGCACTTTTAAGTGAAACTATGTGCACTTTTAAGTGAAACTAGGTGCACTTGTAAGTGAAACTAGGTGCACCAAAGTTCCAGTTATTTACGAAAATGGCACCGCGTCATTTTTTTAAAATTGCATCTGATTCGTTAATCTGGACACGTGGACGACTGTGGAGCGTTCTCATTTCCTACCTGGGCGAGAGTTCTCACGAGAGTGCACCCCTATATATATATATATATATATGGGTTATATGTGTAGTAGGCCACTTATGTATATAATATGTATATACACCATATTGGCAGTGGGGCGAGGACACAAAGCAAGCTAAGCTGGTGCATTAAATATAATATATCATATCCATATGCACTCAGACGTCAAACACAGTGGGCCACGTGAGGCATTAAACGTATATATACACATGGACCAAACTCCAGAGTATTAAATGTGTAATATATGGTCCCTACGTAATGAATGTATATGTAGTGTACACAAGCAGTGGATTACATATATATACACTCACATCACATGGATCAGTGGAGTATTAGAGCAACCCCATCAATGTATCATAGATAGATATTGGAACAGTAAGTGATGATTTGGAAGAGTGAGAAATAGGAGAGAGAGGGAATTGGGTACTCCTGCAAATATGAAGATATTTGGATTCCCAATAAAGAAGAAAAAATTAAACTTGGCTGCTGGTTGTGTGCGTTTGGCGCACAGCCGCGCCCGTTGGGCGCGTCAGGCGGGCCTTAGCAGCATAAACTATTATTATTATTATTTTTATTTTCAGTTTTGTTTTTTTTTAATTCATCCCTACTCATTTTCTCTTTCCTAATCACACTTACAAAAACTCCTCAATAACCGTGAAATATCTCCACTGATAAGGATGCTCTTATATATACACCCACAACACCTGCAAGTTGCCAGCTCATATGCTATGGAAATGTGTGTATCTATTGCACACGCAGCCACATGCATTTTGCATACATAAGCACGCAAGGTTGGGGAAAAGTGAGACTCTTGGAACAAGTGATGGCATAAAACAAAAAAATTTTTAGAGCACAAAGCTCTAGGAAGGCTTACGGTTTATATTGAGTCTCCCCCGTCAAGCTGGAAGAAAACATAAGTTTCTTTACGACGGCGGCTTTTCCGATATTGGCCAACAATAAGGGTACAACAATGGTGGAAGCTAGTCAATTTCAAGGAAGCTACGACCCAACGTTCTAATCTCCGGCAACAGTGAGGCCGATGCGAGATCAGACAACAGGGACGATTGCTCAGGAAATTAGTTCCCAGCGACGCACCAGAGCAACACCCTACGACCTGCGGCATGAGACAACGACAACACGCCAAGGCGTGTGTCCGGCGGTTATCCAGTAGTTTTCTCCTCTAATGTCGGTGGCGGCTGCTCTATGAGCAGTGATGATAGCAAAGGTCCAAACAATGGTGGAGAACAAGCCCGATAAAAATAATTTCAACTGCCTCCTTTCCACCGTATCTCACTTATCTCTTGTGATTAATTTTCGACGACGATAGAGGTGTGCTTGAGCAACACTCTGCGGCGACGACTTTTCCGACGATAGTGGTCGGTTGTGAGGTTCAAACAATGGTGGAAGACAACCCGGGAAAGTAATTCCCAAGAAGCTCCAATCCAATGTTGGCGATGATGGTGAGTTCAAGCAATAGTGAAATGCACCTCAGAAAATCAATTTTCGGGCGATTTCTACTCAATGCCTCACGTATTTTGTTTCCTTCCTCCCTCCTGTAAACAAACAAAATTCAAAGAGATAATGTGTTGCGAAAATTAAAGTTACCTTGCCACAAGGGAGGAGAAAGATCAAAACTCGACGAATATTAATTACAGCTCTATTTCTTGGTTTGCAGAAAAGGCAACGAAGGGTCGGTGTATTTATAGTGTTGTTTGGGTGGTGTGATTTATCCTGACTCCGGAACTATCTGACTTGATAGAGTTATAATTAGCTTTGAAGACCTGTTAACAACATCCTTACCAATCATTATTGTGTGGACCATGGTCCACATAGCTGTGTGGACCATGGTCCACATAGCTGTGTGGACCATACTATCAAATAATGTACATTTAATATAAAAATAATGTACATTCAATGTAAAAATAATGTACATTGTATTCAGGGAATATACATTATTTGTGTACTGAATGCACATTATTTTTATACTCCACACAGCTGTATGGACCATGGTCCATACAATAATTTGCCCATCCTTACTCAGTTAGCCTGCAGTTTGTTATTCAAAGTCTAATTGGATGGGGTCACGAATGGAAAGGAGAAGAGGGCAAACAATCATTATTGTGTGGACCATGGTCCACACAGCTGTGTGGACTATACTATTAAATAATGCACATTCAATATAAAAATATTGTACATTCAGTATAAAAATAATGTACATTATATTCAGGGATGTACATTATTTGTGTACTGAATGTACATTATTTTTATAGTATAAAAATAATGTACATTTAGTACATTAAAAATGTACATTTGATTATGGTTCACATAGCTGTGTGGACCATGGTCCACACAATAATTTGCCACTGCATGGGCTATGGGTCAATTTGCAAATTCTGAAGAAACATCAAATTTGGGCTAAAGTTAAACTTAAAAACGAGTTGGGCCTTCGAAGTCAAAATGGATTGATTTGTGTAATATGGACATCTATTGTTGGGCATCTGCAGTCAATAATCAATTAATTGGGCTGCTACATACAAACATAGACTACAAATTTAGCTTCTAGGACTACTGAAAATTTCGAGACTTCATTCCCTTTGCATTTGGGGCACGCCAAGCAAGTCTCGAAGGGGCAATTTGTTGGCACTGAAAATTCAAATAATGTTATTGGGCCGCGGCTGATAATTTGTTATTAAATTAATTGCTTTAATTAATTAAATTGGGCTGATATTTATTTAATTTGGTTAAGTAAATGACCTATTAAATAATTAATTGATCTAATTAATTAATTAAAAGTAATTGGATGTTGGGTTGTTCGGCCCAAGTTGGTGGAATAATTAATTGAGTTGGACCAGGCTAATTGGATTAATTGGGCCGCTTAAATTTGCGGATTTTGACTTGGTTTGGCCCATCAAGAATATATGTGGATTGCATAATTTTGGGAAAGATGTGGATATGATAAATTGGTTCGAAAATATAAAATCACGAACCTGGACGTGATAGTGTCCCGATACATTTCTTATATTTAATTCAAATATTAATTAAATATAAGAATTATCCAAATGGATAAAGTTGGTTAGATTTTTCCTACCAACTCACCACTATAAATAGTGGTTTCATTTTCAAAGAAATGGAGCTCTGAATATTTGCATAGCGAAGCTCTGCAGAAATCTCGCCAGAATATTGTCTGGAACACGCCTGCGGTTTATTTGCACCAAGGAACACTTCCAGTTGGCATACTCCAACTTGGCATCCTTCTAGTTGGCATACTTCCAACTCGGTACACTTCCAGTTGGCATACTTCCAGTTGGCATACTTCCAACTCGATACGCTTCTAGTTGGCATACTTCCAACTCAGTACACTTCTAATTTGGCATATTCCGAATTCAGTACAGTTCCAATCGGCATACTTCCAGTTCAACATATTCTGAACTAGGCATACTTCCGATCAACATATTTCTAGTAGAGAATCAGAGGACTTCTATACAGAGATTGTACCCCTCTTTCGTTTGATACATATACTTCATTGTAACCGATCCTTTGAATTTTGAATATATACAATTCAAATATTTTGTGTTTACAACGTCGGCTAAATAATTACCCAACGTTAAAGGTTCATTAATTAATTAAAAATAAATAAAAACCCTTTAACGTCGGCTATTTACTAATAACCGACGTTAAAGGGTGTAGATTTGCCCTGTGACTATAAGTATTTATAATATATAATATAACATAGTCAAATATATTTTAATATTTTAATATTTTGATTAAGTTAAAGGATTCAAATATTCAGGGGTAATCTACGAGAGAGAAGATAGGGATAATTTTGAATTTTGGAAGAAGTTGGAATAAGCTAATTGCCCTAATCAACTATTCCAATTAGCTCTTCTATCAAACACTAGGCCTTGTTTAGTAACATAGTTAGCTTAATTTTGTCTTATTTGACCACTATTAGTTGTTTGCCTTGGTTAAACGTAACAATGGATATAAATGGTTGACTGATTCGACCTGCTGCGTAGAGGACGTTCCGGCCGGTATAAATCAGTATAATTTTTGCTATTTAGTTTCATTTTAAATACACAATATGTTCATTATAACAACACTAAAGTATCATTTTAATTTTACTAAGAAAAATGAGACGTGTTTGTTAACTTACAAAATAAATTCTCTACCAAGTACCAAATTCACGCAAATTTCCTTAAACATTACAATATTATTACATGGTGCAAAACTTACAAGTGAAAATCTCTCTCATTTTAAAATGTTTCCTCTCTTTGATATGCTAAAGGTTTGAAAAAACTCAAATTATCTCCTACAAAATGCATGTAAGGAGAATCTCACTTTCTATCTTTAACAAAATCAAATCCTCAAATTTTCATGCTATTTGAACACATTACTGACCGTGAAGGAAGCATATAAGTTATATGTTAATTGCCAAATGTCCTTTATAATTGATTTTTTTTTTGGTGTACCCAAAGTTAGTTGATTTGATCACTAATAGTATTAATTGGACAGTTGTAGAAATGTATTTTTGTAAATTAGTTATTTACTATTAGCTGATTACATATAAAATAACTTTTAAGGAATGAGTATATTGTGTTATTTTAAATTTTATGTATATTAGGAGGTATGAACTTTTAATCTTGATAAATGATTCTAAAATTTAAGTCACCACTTATACTTTTTTCTAAGAACATATATAAGGGCAACCACAACAGTAGTTCTTTTTGTGTTTCTTTGCAAAGAAAAGAACATAGGGTGAGTTTTTTTTTTTTTTTAAATGTGGGGTGGTTTTTTTTTTTTTTTTTCTTTTTTACTCCTGCAAATAAAAAATTTTGTGGGATCCACTGAATGGGGAAAGGAGAGAAAGCAGCCATGCCACTCTCGCATGTGGGAAATGTGCACCCAACAAGGCGTGTCACTACTACAGAAATCACATACAATGTCGGCTATTTAACGTCGGCTAAATAATTACCCGACGTTAAAGGTTCATTAATTAATTAAAAATAAATAAAAACCCTTTAACGTCGGTTATTTACTAATAACCGACGTTAAAGGGTGTAGATTAGACTACGGTGCGATACGACGTCGGTTAAGAGATTAGCCGACGTCGTATCGTGTATATTAGCCATCGGCGGACGATACGACATCGGCTAACCAACCTAGTCGACGTCGTATCGTGCCTATAATTGCATTCGGGCATCGATACGACGTCGGCTAAGTAGGTTGGCCGACGTCGTATCCCATTAGTATTAGGCCCGGCGCATACGACGTCGGCTACCGCTCGTAGCCGACGTCGTATCGCGCCTATAATGGCATTCGGCCATAGATACGACGTCGGCTATGAGTGGTAGCCGACGTCGTATCATTAAGCCCGGGCGCGGTACGACGTCGGCTACCACTCCTAGCCGATATGTGTACCTTACAACGTCGGCTAACATTTAGCCGACGTTGTATGTGTACCCTTACAACGTCGGCCAGATCAACTTCGGATTTTAAAAGAATTCGAGAACATTTTTGTGTTTTTTTTAAAGAAAAGTGTGAGATACTAGTTGCAAGAATGTGAAGAAAAAAAAAACAGAACACATAATTAGCAGCAGGATTCCAAATTAACTTTCATAACTGGACATACTATATTTGCATTGTAATTACTGAAAGCTTAATCCCTTAACATGTTGAACCATACTTTTAAGTTTTGATTAATTCTCAAGTCTCTATAGTTTCTGCACTAATCTGCATTCTAAATATCATACACTCGTGATTCCAAAACAACAAGCTGAGAATAGAATATGAGATTTAATTAGGACTTGCCTATCATATCACAACTCGAAATCATAACCTGAATTGGATTGAACTCTAATCAAATCCAATGTGATACGACTTTGAGGTTGAGTTTTGTGCTTGTCGCTTAAATGCGGTTGCAGACGCATTATCGCGCTGTGATGAAGACTCACCATTTCTGTTTGCATTATCCTGTCCTTGATCGTCATTATTGAACTCAATTTCCTGTGAACAACGCGATTCCCCAGAGGGCAATTGAACTCAAACTTGGAAATTATAAAATAAAATATTAAATAATATAGAAGAAAAGTATAAAATAAAAATAAAAATTTGGGCATTTAAAGACAACATTTTTCATCTCTAATGATGGGAAGTGAATACCAACAAAAATATCTTTTTCATCTCCAATCTATATATTAAAAACAAAGAGATCTTCGTCTTTAGTCATCTTTGATCTAGAGAAAAAGACTTTTCTCTAGATTGTAGATGACTCTCTTCATACCTTTTTGAAAGATACTTGAAGAATTACAATGTTTAGACGTTCTAGCTAATCATGTGCTAAACCTATACTTAAAATGTAGATTGAACAAGGGGGAAAAAGAGAGATTGAGATGTATCTGTCTTGATCAACTGAGAGAAAGGGAAACCATTGCTTCATTACTAATGTTAGTTTTCCTCTTACAATAGCGGATTGCACAACTGACACTATTGGGTTGCACAACTAACACAACCGACCTTGTGATCTTGCCTCCAACTGAACAAAGAACAAATAAAATAAAATAAAAATATGTTGCACAATTCACACATACGGGTTGCACAATCCACAACAAGGCATTGCACAACTCACACCACTAGGTTGCAAAATCTCAAACCCATATTTTTTACCCTAAAATTGAATAATTACAATTTTTCCCTCAAAAACCCTACCTATATAAATAGCATTACTCATGTGGTCCCGATTTTCCATCTCATTCTGTAGCCCACAATTCCTCTCCTTCTCTCATGTAAGTCTTTCTCTCCCTATAAATTTTTCTTCTTCATTTGAGCTTCTCTTCTCCACTAGGCCCAACACTTGGTAACTTTCTTCTTCCTTTTCCCCCATTCCATCCGCTAGTATAGGTTATTGCAATGATGTATTTATGTGGGTTAGTTGTTGTGGTTTTGGGACTAGATTAGCATCTTATGGTGATAAGAAATTTACTTTTAAGAGAGGATTGTAGGAGTATTGCATTGGGTGACATATATTTAAGCTGTTCAAAATGCGATTTCTAACATTGTAGGTTACTATTGTTGTAGAAAGTTTTGAGTTGTGGCGTAGGATTGGTTCTTTCTACATCTATTATTGGGTTGCATGCTATATATCATTTCTATTTGGTTATTTTTGGTTGATATTTGTTTGTAATGTGTATCTATTCACTTTATGTCATTATAAAATTTTATCATGACAACACAAAAAAAAATAGAAAAAAGAAATATCCAAAATACAAAGTTATTTAATTAGCAATAAATTTTTCATTGTTTTTGCCATTTTGAAGCTGATTCCACCGATGTTTGTCAAGCAATTGCGAAAGCGGTTAGTTGAGATTGCAACTTTGAGGCGGCCGTCAGGACACCATTGGAGGATTCACATACGTACAGAGAGAGATGATATATTTTTTTAGCGACGGTTGGGAGACGTTTTATAAAGACAATGATCTTGACGTTTGTCAAATTGACACCTAACTCAATTTTCATTTGATCCTGGAGTCGCACGTTGTCTGCACTTCTCATTTGATTCTCATTTGATCTATGTTTACTAATTTATTTCAAATTATACTAAACTAAGATCATGTATTAAAATTTAAATATCTAGTAATTAGGTATGTACAACACATTATAAAGGCATGAACATAAAATCTAGAACAAACAATAAAGAAGTAAATAATATTAAACTAAAAAAAAGTATTTTGTATTAGTGTATAAGAAACTAGAAATGGTAGCTGGTATTTATAGTATCTACCATTTGTAATTTTCAAAGTCATCTATACATATCTTCTTTCTTTTATATTTTTGTTTCTATTTTTTGATAGGTGAAATTATTAGTCGCTAGTACTATACATCCGCATTTAATTCTTAACGTCATGTTTAAGGCAAAGTCATTGCACCAACAGTTGAGCCAAACTAATCATCACTACTTGATAGGATATTTTTGGGAAGCCTACTAAAAGATTTGGCAATGTTGGCAATCATGCCTTATAAGCATATAGAGATCAACTTGACAATATGAAAGAAGACAATATTTTTTTGAGCTATGGTCACTTTTGGATCTAGCGTATGTATATAACACTTTTTCATATATGAATGAAGTAAGTTTATTTTTAAAAAAAATACTTTTATTCTTATACACAGTGTACTGAAACTGGCAAATCACTTAAATGTATCTGTTGGTCTTTCAATTGCACTTTAGAGGCTATATGAAAACGAGATAGATGAATTACCAGATTATTGCAAATTAGCCCTGGATTCTAGAATGAGTTGTTTTGAGTTTTTTTAATGGACACCACAAAGGAACCAATACTTGCAAGAGCTCATCACATTTCTCTCTCATATACACTCTTTCCTACCCCTCACAAAAAACTCCAAAAAATCTACAAATGGTGGTGCTATGTAGATTGTATAACCTAATTGCACGTCATGTCATTACCAACTTAGTCCACTATATTGATCGAGAATTCACGCCTTTAGTATTAAAATTGAAGTTGATGAGTGTGCATTTGTTGGTGTGTTTGGAGTTTTTGATTGAAATGGGTAAATATCATGAGGAATAAGCACCTATGAGCTACTTTTAAAAATTTGGACAAAAAAAAATTAAAAAACTTGTTTGGGGCTTGAATTTTTGGTATAAAAAAAATGCTAGTGTCACTTGAGTTTGTCAAATTTTCTAAATCTTGTTTTTAAACCTAAATATAACAAACACTAGTACAACTTGCATTTTTGGTATGTATTCTTGTACGGGATAAATACGGGATAAACACAAGTGTGACTTACATTTGCCGTACGACATACGACAAATGCAAGTTGTAAAAAATATATATATTAAAACCTTCACGCTGTCATGCTAGTATTAAAGTTCATATACTTACTACTGGAAAGTTCATTATAAATTGAAATCAAAATTGATTGATTTTTACTATAGGGGTTCTCAAATTCTACTCATCAATTATATTTCCTGATGTGGCAAGCATGGATAGCACATTTTCATCTAGTGGTTTAAAAAAAAATTGTCTACATCCAAGATTTGTGAGACTGATGTAAAAGTTGAAGGTAAAAAATGAGAATATAAGTAATATTTTCCATAAAAAATTCATGCATTAAAGTTAAGGCATGTAAAAACTCAGCTGGATCAAGGTTACGGGAGAAGAGTTCGATCGGGCTTTCGCGCATCAAAAGCAGAATATGGTCAAACCAACAACTCAATCCCTCCGCCAACTTCGGTGGAAGGCATCCATGGATCATCAATATACTCTCAACGTAGATGCTAGCGTCAAACCCGGCATCAACAAAGCGGGATGGGGAGGAGTCATTCGCAATAACAGAGGTGAATGGGTCGAAGGCATCTCGTGTAGTACTCACCATGGGGAACCGGCGTTGTTGGAGGCATGCGCGATTGCAGAGAGATTACGATGGGCTTGGCAAAGAGGAATTCGCAGCTTAGAAGTTCAGTCCGACGCTAAACACGTGCTGGCTTGGCTCCAAGATGACATTAGGGGACGAGGTCCCATCCGACACTACCTAGACAATATCAAGCATTGGATTAATAGTGACTGGAGGATTGCTTTCCGACCAATCTTCCAAGAACAGAACATGGTGGCCGACAGCATGGCGTCTCTGGGAGCGTTCCAAGAAGACATGTCGAAAATTTTTACGCGATGCCCAGTGGTATGTGAGGATGTCTACCTTGATGACCTAGCTCTTGTCACAAGGGCTCGCAGAGTGGAGGAGGAACGCAAAAGCTAACTCTCCAGGGGTCCCCCATCCCTTTCTAATAAAAAAAAAAGTTAAGGGATGTGAAAACTACTGCAATAAACCAAGTTGGTGATGTTTTTTAGAAGCTTAGAGCCGAGTGCAAAGATGGGATTGTTGACCACTGAGGTTCAAACGAAGCCATGTCCACTTCTTTGTCATCTTTGGTTGGCTGCATCGTCCCTTGGCTTCTTGCATCAGATGCCCCCTTAATGTATATATGGTTTCACAGTCCCTCAGCAACCTATAACTTATTCTGTAGGTATTTCCCATTCAGGTGAATTCCCAGCCTCATGCTAGCATGCACACCACAGTCTTCTGGATCACGTTGGGATTACATGCCACGCTCAAAATCTTCCGTCTACATTCTATGGGGCAGGACAAGAGGGTTTTGAGTCTAAGGAAAATAAGAATGTGCGGTATCAAGCTAAGCAATACTACTATTTGCTGCATGCCAATCTACTCTCACAAATGCAGCAACAACAGCTAAGTAGCCAAAGTATGTTTAGAGAAAGTTGATACACCCTTCCAAATCCACAATTGAAGAAGATTAAGCATATAAGCATTATATCCATTCACCTTGCACATACATGCTTCAATACAAGCACCGGCCACCTGTGTAGTCATTGGCACTTTGCAACTCTCTAATGTAGTCCAAGAAACATAGTTTCACATTGTTGTTTGTCGTGTCGAGGTATAACACTCCACCTAATAATTGAATGATATGTAATCGAGTCATGCATTCCATGTCTTAATCACAGTGGTAGCTGATTGACATGTTGGGATCAAAGGAGAGGTACATGAAATTGAATTATATATATATTGTTAAGCCTAATAATATTGTAGAGGTGGTCATGACAAACATATGTCATCTTTTGTCTGCATTTAGAAATATCCATACCATCAATGCACAATCCTAGGAGATTATAATATACCCATCTTGCAATGTGATGGTGACTTCCCTAAATAATGGCAGTTGGAAAGAATGGGTCTCTGGCCGCCATATCTCCAACACAATTGCACTGATCAAATTAAAGACCAGTCCAAATATATCATTTCCAATATAGATAATCCATCAAAGCCTACCAGTTCAATGTAAGTGATAACCCTATCATCAAATTCTTGCACCCAAATCCTCGAAATTTCCCCTCTCTTGAAAAAACAAAACTCATAATCTTTCAGGGAATCATCCATTAATGCACAAACTGCACCATCGTTGTGCTCAGTGAGCAAAGGTCTAGCATCTGTGTTCAGTTGAGTTACCATGATTTACATCCTCACAGATGCTTTGTCGGGCCAGGAGGTGGGGTGTCCTTGGGGTTGGGGATTAAACCTTTTGGGAGAAGAGAAAATAACTGTTCTAATCATTTAATAATACTAGTATTGTAATCTCGATTTTTAATTAATTATACTTTTTTTTTCTTCTTTAATTATCTGCATTGTGGCTATTATAATCAGATTAATGGCAACTAATATTTTACAGAAAATTTTATATTACAGAAATTCATAATGGTAACATAGTATTTTCACAAATATTCTCTATTTCGTCCCTACAAATCGCTACTTATTTTCCTCAAACTCAAAACCCTCATGTCTTGCCCCATAGAATGTAGAGTGAAGCTGCATGTTGAGAGTGACCTGTAATCCCGGCCTGATTTAGAGGCCTGTGGTGTGCATGCTAGCATGAGGCTCGGAATTGAATTCACCCGAATGGGAAGTATGTACAAAATGAGTTGTAGGTTGCTGAAGGACTGTGGAACCATACATTATGGAGGCATTTGAGAAGTGGTTTAGTGTTTTGTGTGTTTTTTTAGTGGTTTTTCCTCCGGCAAATCAAAAAATTTTGTGTGGTTCATTGATTGGGGAAAGGAGAGAAAACAACTGGGCCTCAGCTCTCTGGCATGTTGGACAATCTGCAACCGAGTGGGTTCCGTGCAGTTCATGGGCCAGTTGGGTGCATAAAGAAACATTTTTTTTTGTAAGAATTTGTTTTTTTTTTCTCAATTTTCCTCTTCTACATTGTATTCTATTCTTGATATATCCATGACCCTTGACTAGTACTTTGGCTACTTGGCTGTTGTTGCTACATTTGTGAGAGTAGATTGACATGCAACAAAGAATAGTGTTGCTTGATACCGCTCATTCGTATTTTTCTCAATCTCAAAATCCTCTTGTCCTGCCCCATAAAATGTAGACTGAAGCTGTTGAGGATGATCTGTAATAATCCCCACAAGATCAAAAAGCCTATGCTGTGCATGCTAGCATAAGGCTAGGAATTGAATTCACCTGGCATTTTCCAAACAATCATTTTCTTTTTGCCTTTAAATTTTCAAATTCTTCTCTCAGAAGAACACAAAAAATGCCCTCAACTTCTTTTAGGTAATATTCACTTGATGCACACACATATATAGCAGTAGCACCATCCTTGAACAAATCTTGCAATGAACTTTACACACGTTGAGTTTATTAATT
>CM008334.1:39012879-39025878 GCA_002525835.2 Ipomoea batatas | reverse complement strand
CTTCTCACAATCTTGCCTCTTGACGACTTGAGCTATAAATGTTAATTTCAATAATTTATTGAACTGTTTGTCTATAATTTTCCTAATTTTTTTGTTTGCCCTAATTTTCTAATTTTGCTTTTGCCTTAATTCCCCTAATTTTCAAGTTGTCCTAATTCAAATGATACCAGTTGCTGCCGTAGATTTTGCTCTAACTGCCCTAGTTTTGTGTTTTTTTTTATTAGTAGTTGTTGTCGTAGTGTCGTAGTTGCTGATGTGATTCATTGCCCAATTCATTCCGCCTAATATGATTCATTGATTTGCTAATAAATTAATCACAACTGAAACACAATCGTTCATTCAAGCTTTAAAAAATTAAGAGCATAGCAGCAATGTTATGCTGGGTAAGAACATAATTGCAAATGGGACATGGTTGCCTTCACTGAGGCTCGATCCCACTTAGGTGATAGGCCCCGGTTGACCACTTAGCGTATCACCTTAAATGGTGATCTAGGCGGCTGGCCGGCAAGGCGACGGCTTAGGCCGCCTAAGCACCGCATAGACCGCTTAGGTCTCATAAGCGCCAACTTGACCGCCTAGGCACCGTCTAGGCTGCCTAATTAATCGGCCGATTAACTGTTGTTTTTTTTTATTAGGTTATTTCACTCAAAACAACATCGTTTTGATCGAAATAATCCTAAATTGTACAAATTCTAGAGATTTTTAGGTTTATATTTAATATTTTAATATTAACTATTAAAGTATTATATACGTTATAAATTTATAAAAAAAAAAAAAAAAAAAAAAAAAACATGAACACAAAAATTGTCCTCAATTCTTTTAGGGAATCATCAATTTATGCACACACACAGCACCATCCTTGCACAAATCACGCATTGAACTTCACAAACGGCGAGTTTTACAAATTTCAAAAAAAAAATGCCTGAAATACTTGTTAGTATATATATAGGACTTGTTTCTGGTATTTATCACGTCATACACTGATTTTGAGTGTATTATTTTTATTTATTTATGGCAACAAGATGAAGAAGGCGGCGATGGCAAAGAAAATGAAGCATCCGACGATGGCGATGGAGATGAAGAAGACGGCAATGGGATTAATTTAGTGAGTTCCGAATTTGGTTGCTGCTGTTGCTGTTTTTTTTTTAAGTGAATTAAAAAATTTATGAGTTTTGAGTTTTTGACTTTTGAGGATGAAGATGAACATAGGAAAACGTAAGGTGTAATCCATTAAAATGCTGCTCCATTTGTCTTTATGTAAAATTCAAATCTTGAAATGGTAAAGCAGCAGAAAGGTGAGGGACTAGAGAAAGGTGAGGGACTAGAGATTACAAGGCTAAAATTTTCATTTAATAAATATACCCAATCAGCCGTTAAGAAACGTTGCTCACTCCGCCATTTCATTTGTTGGCTGATTGGCCAAATTAATCATTTACCAAACACTTATAAACAACTTATGGACGGGTCAATAGCTAATTTTGGTCTCAGTTAATCAACCAATAACAAAACACACCCTAAATATGGTTATCCAAAATTGGTCAAATCAACTTTAAAATGACTAATCAGACATTTTCCAAACAGTCCTAGGCTATAAAATTCTTTCACCTAAATTTTCAAATTCTTCTATCAAAAGAACACAAAAAATGCCCTCAACTTCTTTTAGGTAATATTCACTTGATGCACACACATATATAGCAGTAGCACCATCCTTGAACAAATCTTGCAATGAACTTTACACACGTTGAGTTTATTAATTGTGTCATCTAATATACTACTTGTTATCTCCCTATTGTATTTTCTATTGATGAATTATGAACTTTATCTAAAGATTCTCCGCAACTCAAATTTATACCAAATCTTTTCATTTTTAGAATTAAAAAAAAAAACAGCTTGTTTTATATTAATAATAAACCAGAATATTAATAATGAAACAGAATAACATAAAATAGAAAATTTTAAAGCATGCAAGCTATAGCAATATAGCCTATGCATCAAAATTTAAAAACAAAGACAAGCAATTGAGAGAAATATTAAGTTGATGTCCTTGTAAGATCTGATACATCACTAAAGCCATCTCCGTCAATCTATTCACTTTCTTCAGATTGAGAAGCTGAGTGCCTAATTTCAGAAACCTCTCTTGAAGGAAGTTGTCATGGTCCACCACTCCTCGAGTTTGGGCGAAATCTGGCATGTTCTTCAATGTGGCAATGGTCTGTTGCATACCTTCAACACTCGGCCATACAATCGGACCTTGCTCAAAAGAGCTGTACAGTACTGCACCTGTCTCAACACCGCACAGTTGCATACCTTTCGTTTCTTGTAGGAGATTTTTCTTCTTTTTTTTTTATTCACAATAAAAGCAAATTTTACTCTTTTTCTTGCCATGGTTACATTGGAAACAATATGTGAATTATTGCAAAAACAAAAGGCATTCATTTATATAGAGTACCAGACATGAGAAAAATCTTTCAATTCATGATTGGGATTTTAATTTGGCTACTGAGTTGTAAATGCATGATTCATCAATTCATTATTATTAGGAATGGAATTCAATATCGTATTCGTTGGATTGTTGTCATTCAATGATTAATAAGGAAACAATGTAATGTATGTTACCAATCATAAATTATATATTTAATTTTTGCTCAAAACGATGGATTTGCTGATGCCGCTCAAAATGTGAAATCTTTTTATAAATTTAAATTTCTAACTGAAATAAAAGATATTTTATAATTGCATTCCATAATGGAAAAAAAGGTTCATACTAATTTCAAATCTATGTAATACTTCGTATTACTTTTTAGTTGAAATATAACACATCAATCGATTATACAATGTTTATATCGTGAACCATGCTCCACATTAGAACTTGACGAGACGGACACTGTTCCATTTGCCAAATCCCGTTACAAATTTTTTTTAAATAGATATAAAAGGAAAGTCGTCTTCTTCTACACTACATTCCTTCCATTTGTAATTCATAAGCAAAATCCCAGCAGAAACAACTTCGCAACAACATCAACACAACAATGAGAAGCATTTCTTGTCAACGAATTACTTGTCAAAGACTTACAGAACACATTCAGAGCATTCAAACAAAAAAAAAAAAAGATGAATGTTGAAGCATTTATTTGTTTGAAGTTCGAAACATTATGAAACTTGAAAATAATTGATAATTTCAATACATATTGCATGAAATTGAACATTAATGACATAATTTCTCCACATTAGCATGAAATTCAATATTAATGACCATTTCAATTAACTAGGGTTACAGAATTTCCGCTTTTGCAATCTTAGACACTATGTAACCTAACATTAAAAACGTATATCGCAGATCATATTTTAAAATAAGTACATACAGAGCATTACTGTTATATTATGAGTTTGTGTGTCTTCGGCTATATAATTCTGTGCACTATGAATATGAATTCTACACCTAAGTAAACAAAAATGATATTGTTTAGACTTATGTTTATATGTATTATGTTAAGAGTTTATGTATCTTCAGCTATATAATTCTTTGCATTATGAATTTCAATTTTGTACCTGAGTAAACAGAAATGATGATATTGTTTAGATTTATGTTTATGTGTAATATGTTAATAGTTTATGTGTCTTCAAATATATAATTCATTTTTTTATTCACAATAAAGCCAATTTTACTCATTTTCTTGCCATGTGATGGATATATTAGGAATTGGAGCGGAGCGAACCGACCCGGAAGAGCGGAGCAAGGAGGACCTGAACGAACCCGGACCCGAGATCAAGCTCCGTGTAGGTCATGGCACGAGTGCCGACCCCGGGTCGGCACTCCATGACTTTGGTGGACTTGGGCCGTGGTTGGTGCCGACCTCGGGTCGGCACCTTGGACCTCGAGTTAGCCTTAGGCCACGGTGGGTGTCGACCCCCGATCGACACTTGAGACCTTGGTTTGGGCCTTAGGTCGTGGTTGGTGCCGACCCCGGGTCGGCACCTTGGGCTTCGGCTGGGTTGCCGACCCCGGGTCGGTCTTGAGGGCTCGGGGGCCCACGGTCAAAGTTTGTTACAACTAACCCCCGTTTTAGGGGGGCAGTTAGAGGGCTTGGTAGTATAAAATAGCCCACTGTTGTCTTAACAAGACATGCTATCCTAATTGTCCTAATACAAATACCTTTTGTAATACTCTTACACACTATATTTAATACAAGAATTGTCCCCGCGACATTCATCCATTATCTTTTCTATTGAATCGTCTATTCACTATTTACTATTATTTATTCGGGTTTAATGATTCGGGCTACCCCGGGTTAATTAAATCCATCATTGGTGCTTTCATTGAGAGCCGACGTCAGGCTCAAGCGTGCTAGTTATCCCTAGCTATGACGAGATCGAGATCCAACTCTCGCAACTCACACTATTCACGTAACGCCCGCATCACCCCAAGCGGGAAAAGTCAGAACGGGACCGCAAGCTATCAGCGAACCCTCTCTGTGAGGTCGGCAGGGGACCTAAGGGAGCATCTCACCAACAATTGTAACGGTGGATCATCCCCTACCGCCCTTCCACAAGTCCCAGCCCCCCGGAGGGTTGGGCTGTCATTTAGCAAGCCGCTATCGCTCTCACCCGACTCAAGGAGTGCCGACCTTCACCCCGACCCCCCGAGGGAGCGTGGTAGGCCAGCACCTGGCTTCCCCGAGCCCCAAACACTCAAGCCGAGGGGTAGGTCAACTCACCCCGACCTTCTGGTTGGCGTGGAGGATGTGAGGTTAATCAAGACAAGCAAGGACACTAGGGAGTGTGTACCCCCTCCTCGCTATCGCTCTCACCCGACTCATGTAGCGGCCCCGAGGAGGTGTCCGAGCTCTCATCTCGGCCCCGAGGCCTCTCGAGGAGTGACGACCTTCATCCCGACCCCCTCGAGTGAACGCGGTAGGCCAGCACTCGGCTCCCCCGAGCCCCAAACACTCAAGCTGAGGGGGAGGTCAACTCACCCCGACCTCTGGTTAGCGGGGAGGAGTTGAGGTTAATCAAGACAAGCAAGGGTTCCAAGGACCGAGTAGGGGGTGGCCGACTCGATCCAAGCCCGCCTAGGCGTAGTTGGGCACCCGCGCACCGGTCCGGGACCGACTATGGCCAACACCGACCGTGAACAACCCCCGGTAGAGAAATCATTCCCACGAAGGTCGCTGAGCCGTGGGCTCCGGGCCTTGCCGTGACGTGCACAAACCTCCCGGGTGGGGCGGTCGAGAAAAACTAATAACTGAGCCCCAAACTCTCACCTTGAGGAGGTTGAGCAGCTTTGGAAGAGAGTTGAAAAGCTCTAGGAAGGAGTGGTTGCGCTCCAACAAGATACCACCTCGTGGAGGGACACTAAGGAGGTTTTCGGGCCTCCCACCCCAGCTTGACCCCAAGGCCTCCTAAGGGGCGCCTACACTTACCCCACCATGGCCCCCCGAAGGAGCCTAGACCGCGACTAGCAAATTATTCCTCTAAATGCGTGGAACCCGAGCCCCATCTTGAGGCCTGGGAACATTCAATGAATCATTAGAAGGAGTAGGACAAGTTTGGAGAACCATGGAGCGGGTTGGACCCCCGGGAGTTCCAAGCCGATATTGTTATTCCAGAAAAGGTGTACCTGGCAACCCAGCCTGAAGCTATTTTATTTTCAAAGATAAATGGGGACTTGACCCCAAACATCAGCATATGTTCTCCCTAGTAGATGGGCAAGGTCCAACCTCGCCTAGCAAGGCAATGTAATCAACCCTAAGGTCGCGACCGTGCGCGCCGGTCCCGACCTTGGTATTCCCTAATGGTAGTACAGGGGGGACGCCCCCGCTCACTACCTAGCGGAAGAACCTATTATGGGCAGCTTGCCCCTTGACAAGGCCGATGCCAAGCGGGTGAGGAGAACCTACTTGTTCGTCGGTGATACACTTACACTCTACATGAGGTCAAGTCTGGAGGCCTACCTGGTCTTCCCCGTGCAAGCACGACCTACCTGCTAGCTAGACCATATCAAACAGTACAAGAAGACATGTGTCCTACCCAGACGAGGTGGAAGCGAAGCTCGTGAAGAAGAGAACTCCAACCTACCCGTTCCTCGGGGACATGCTCTACAAGAGGTTCTATAACGGCACCCTGTGGCGCTGCTTGTACCCTGACGAGGCGAGGTCCATCATAGAGGAGATCCATGAAGGCAGTTGCATAGCCCCCTAGGGGCCTACACCACGGCTAGGAGAGAAAATCCTACAATGCTACTCCTGGCTCAACATGGCCAAGGAATGCGCTAAGTCGCTAACTATGCAAGGAGTTGGTCAACCTGTCAACCACTACGGCGGAACCCTGTTGCGCTGCTTGTACCCTGACGAGGCGAGGTCCGTCATAGAGGAAATCCACGAAGGCAGCTGCGCAGCCCCTTAGGGGACCTACACCACGGCTAGGAGAGCAATCTTACAATGCTACTCCTAGCCCAGCATGGCCAAGGAATGCGCTAAGTCGCTAACTATGCAAGGAGTCGCTCAACCTGTCAACAATTCCGAGTCGACCTAGGTCGGTCAGCCACCAACTACACCCTGATCAGCTCAGTCATCCCATTCTCAAGATGGGGCGTAGACCTAGTTAGCGCCTTACCCGTGAGGTCGGGCAAGATGAGGTACCTAATAGTAGCGACGGATTTATGAATCGGTAAGAGGACCTTGGATTGAGGAGCTACACGCCACCCTGTGCGCCTACCGCACCATGCCCAGTATGGAATGCTGAACATTTATTGAAGTACTATCAGTAATTCATTTGTTAGAAGGTGGTCCGTCCCCTTCATTTCAATAAACATTGTGAAATTTTTGCCATGGATGACTCATTTTCACTACTTTAAGGGGGGGGGAAGGGGGGTACCTACCCGACCTCTCCAATCATACCCTAAGGGGGCACGAGGTCCGACCTCGCGTACTAACCCCGACGGAAGAGCTTGACGACCCGACGTCCAAGGACACGGGTCGGAGGGCTATCATACCCTAAGGGGGCACGAGGTCCGACCTCGCGTACCAACCTCGACGGAAGAGCTTAGTGACCCGACGTCCAAGGACCCGAGTCGAAATGCTATCGTATCCTAAGGGGGCACGAGGTCCGATGCTAGTAGTGGCCTAGTCCAATGCTAGGCGCTTCTCCAGCTCTAACACCTACTCCTTCGAGGCCTCAAACTCGTCGAAAACATTGGTGCACCCAAGGAGAGCCTGAAAGTTAAAAGGGCAAAATATGCGACATGAAGTATACTTATTGGAATTTTGATAACAAATAATGGAAGGTGAGTACCTCAACCAGCCAAGCACTAGCCTCATTCACGCCCCTACTGCCTGGGTCATGAGACGAGAGAATGTTACGGCACACCCCTGCAGCCCAGGTGGGGTCAGCGCACGAGGCGCGATAGCGAGAATAGCAGGCGGGGTGCTAGAGGAGGTGGGCCAGCATCGCGGCTCAAGCGTGAGACGGAGGATGACGCTCCGGGTGACTCGACCCCCTCCTCCTCCGACCTTTTTCCTCTTCGATACGGGGGCGGGCGCGCGGTCCTAGCACACTGTAGCATCTCATCGTGGGAGGTCATGGTGGGAGATTTTCCTACACATAGTTAAGCAAAAGTTTGATTATCACAGCATTGGTGAGAGAGCTCATATGGTCTTGGAAAATACGAGCAAGGAGGTAGTAGGTAGCCACCTCTAGACGCGGCGGCGTGGAGCTCGGACTCGACCTCAGGTGGAGGTGCGGTGATGATGTCGGGAGAGAGCTCAGCCATGAGCTCGGAGGAGGACTCAGCCTCGAAATCGGAGCCCACCTCGATGGGCTCGGCCGGCGTTACTATGGGACCCGAGGTCGATAATTCCGGGGGAAGGGGGTGCCTTGGGCGAAACCTAGTCGGCATGGAGTAGATGAGCTCTATGCTTTCTAAAACGGGTATTCCATAGAGAAACAAAGGGGATGGAGGGTCCCATGGAAAGGAACACGAAGCAAGGTTTCCAATTCCTACTACAGATGTTTATGTCTTGGAGCACTTTCATATGAGCTCGGGCCGAGAAAGCTATATAGCCCCTACTCTTTGGGGTTGGGGAGTCCGTGACTTGGAAGATGTATTGAAACAAGTCGATGTATGGGGCAACCCTAATGACCCTACATCGAAGGAGGAAGGCCAAAAAAGGCACGAAGGACGGGTCGGAGTGGTGCTAACGTCTACTCTCCTTCACTGACGAATTCTCGCAGCTCAAAGATTGGGGGACTGATGATGGATATATTAGGAATTGGAGCGGAGCGAACCGACCCGGAGGAACGGAGCAAGGAGGACCTGAGCGAACCCAGACCCGAGATCAAGCTCCGTGTAGGCCATGGCACGAGTGCCGACCCCGGGTCGGCACTCCATGACTTTGGTGGACTTGGGCCGTGGTTGGTGTCGACCCCGGGTCGGCACCTTAGACCTCGAGTTAGCCTTAGGCCACGGTGGGTGTCGACCCCCGGTCGACACTTGAGACCTTGGTTTGGGCCTTAGGCCGTGGTTGGTGCCGACCCCGGGTCGGCACCTTGGGCCTCGGCTGGGTTGCCGACCCCGGGTCGGTCTTGAGGGCTCGGGGGCCCACGGTCAAAGTTTGTTACAACTAACCCCCGTTTTAGC
Source organism: Ipomoea batatas (assembly GCA_002525835.2). Taxonomy (NCBI): domain Eukaryota; kingdom Viridiplantae; phylum Streptophyta; class Magnoliopsida; order Solanales; family Convolvulaceae; genus Ipomoea; species Ipomoea batatas. The sequence goes on along the minus strand of CM008334.1, from coordinate 39,017,243 downwards.
GGGGCGGTTAGAGGGCTTGGTAGTATAAAATAGCCTATTGTTGTCTTAACAAGACATGCTATCCTAATTGTCCTAATACAAACAACCTTTATAATACTCTTACACACTATATTTAATCCAAGAATTGTCCCCGCGACATTCATCCATTATCTTTTCTATTGAATCGTCTATTCACTATTTACTATTATTTATTCGGGTTTAATGATTCGGGCTGCCCCAGGTTAATTAAATCCATCACCATGGTTACATTGGAAGCAATATGTGAATTATTGCAAAAACAAAAGGCATTCATTTATATAGAGTACCAGACATGAGAAAAATCTTTCAATTCATGATTGAGATTTTAATTTGGCTACTGAGTTGTAAATGCATGATTCATCAATTCATTATTATTAGGAATGGAATTCAATATCGTATTCGTTGGATTGTTGTCATTCAACGATTAATAAGGAAACAATGTAATGTATGTTACCAAACAAAAATTATATATTTAATTTTTGCTCAAAACGGTGGATTTGCTGATGCCTTAAAATGGGAACTCTTTTTATAAATTTAAACTAGTATTTTCGCCCGTGCGTTGCACGGACTTGATTTGTTATAATATTTTAAAAATATTTTGATCGATTTATTAATTGTATAAATTATATCATCGAATATTATATAGGACAATTGATGAAATTGGTTGGATCAATTATATTTTCTGAAGTTTTCCTTGCTTGAATTAGAGCAAATAATTGTCCAATTACTCGTGTGATGCACAGATAACTTTTTTATTATATATTTAGTAATTTAGATAATAAAAATACTGCCATATTCTTATCACAAAGGCCCTAGTAAGTAGTAACCATCATACTGCCATATTCTTTATTTCAATTACTCGTGTAATGCTGGTTATGTTCTTCAAAAATGTCTCAATCTTAAACGACATTTTGATTCTGTGTCGTTTAGTTTTATTTCTAGATCAGCGAATAAGTTGGCTCCCACTTTAGCTAGACCTATTAATTCTCAGTCTGGTCCTCGTTTATGGTTTAATTCTATTCCTGATTGTATTCGATATTGGATTAATGATTAATTTGTCTTGGTTTGTTTTCAAAAAAAAAAAAAGATAATAAAAATAAAGATGAGATTATAAAAAAATTCTAATATTGAACATGTACATTTATTTGATTATAAGATTAGTTCAAAAGTATTACTCAATTAATTAAATAAAATATATTACTTGTTTGTCTACAATTATCTTAAAAAGATCGATATGTAATATAACTTATGTAATTATATTATTACTAAAATAAATATGGAAATAATGAAAAATAATTTAATTATAATTATTATAAAAATAAATTCAATGATCAATGTTTAGCTTAATTACCATAATAATTATTAGATAATTATTATTAGTCAATTACACTAATATATGTGCAATTAGACTTTTATACCTTAAGTATAATCATTTTCACCATATCGCATTTACTTTTTTCTTCCTCGTCCATATTTGAATGAATTAATTTTAATTATTATAAAAAAATCTAACAACCCATGTTTAATTAATTTTTTTAAAATTTAAATAATTTAATTTTTTCAAAAGGAAAGTGTAATTACTTTTTTAAAAAAGTTTTTTAAATAATTTTCAGTCAATTAGTAATATCATTTTCCTTTTTCAATTTGCATAATTTCCGTTTCTTTTTCCATTAGGATCTTCTTATATTTTCGATCAATTAGTAAAATCAATTTTCTTTTCCATTTTATCTTTACTATTATTTGTGCAGGAATTTCACAAAGGATGATTTTATTTTTATTAATAGTAGTATAGATATAGAAGTATAGATAAATATTCAAATTATTATTATTGGTGTAAATAATAATTAATAAATTATTTATTCTTATAAAATTGCACAAATTGTTTTTTCATTATTCTCACAATTATAATGGTTTAATTATTCTTAGAATTTGGGAAATAAAATTTTGTTACCAATTAAACTTTAATAATTTTTTACCAATTAATTAATAATATTAGTTTGTGCGGGAAAGTTGAAGTAGAGGATTTACTTTTATTAATAGTATTGCTACGCGAATATAGAAACAATATTACCGATTAATAGATATTAGTTAATTTCTATTTTACATTTTCTTACCAAATAAGCTATATTAATTATTTGACCAATAAAATATTTAATTAATTGACTACAAAAGTTTGGAATCGAAAATGAAATAGGAGATTTTACTTTTATATATAGTATAGATTAGGATTTTTTTTAATCAATTAGTAATATCCGTTTTTCTTTTTATTTTTATCTTTACTATTGTTTGGGCAGAAATTTCACAACTGATTATTTTATATTTATTAATTGTAGTATATAGATATAGAAGTATATATAGATAAGTATTCAAATTATTATTATTGGTGTAATTAATAATTAAAAATTTTTTTTTTATAAAATTACGCAGAATTTATTTCCATCATGCTCACAATTATAATGGTTAAAATGTACATCATATAGTAATTTAATTGTTGAAATTTTATTTTTTGAATCTTATCATGAGATGAATTTAATTACGTACATAAAAATAATATAGTAATATTTTTTTTTAATACTATAATATACATCATATAGTAATTTGATTGTTGAATTTTTTTTTAATATTATCATGAGAGGAATTTAATTACGTACATTAACATAATACTGTAATATTTTTTTGAATACTATAATATACATCATATAATAATTTGATTGTTGATTTTTTTTTTTAATATTATCATGAGAGAAATTTAATTACGTACATTAACATAATATAGTAATATTTTTTTGAATACTATAATATATATCATATAGTAATTTGATTGTTGAACTTTTTCTTTTTAAATATTATCATGAGAGGAATTTAATTACTTACATTAACATAATATCAGGTTCACAGGTTCGCCATAGATAAATATATAAATATTTCGTATCAAATCTTTTAAAATTCGGAGTTTACAATATTTAATTATACTCTTGTTTGACAAAAATTATTGTAGGAAGTAAAACTACTAATGCAGTTTTACTTTAAAAATTTAATAAAATAGGAGTTTGTCCTGTAGGGTTATAGTACAAGTCTAGAGGGGAAGTGAATTGACTTGTAGGCTTTTGAAAATCTTAACGATTCATACAAGTAAACCAAAGGGTTATTTCAATGTTTCGTAGAGCATGCACAACGGAAATATATTGCTAACCCTTTTTAATTAGTTGGGCACGTAATATTTATTATTTGAAAGTTTAATGATCTTGAGCGCATGAGTATGAATAAATGCAGTAAAGTAAAAATAGATAGATAGAGATTTTTATAGTGCTTTTACTAAACAACAGCTTACTCTACTCTTTTCCTTAAAACTCTTAAGGAGGTTTGCGCTAATCCTTTTAGTATAAAGAACGTTCAAGCCTTGAACACAAAGCCAACATTGAACTTCACAAGTTTTTCAACTCAACATCGAGTTTACTCCGCCTCGCTCTTTCTACTTCTACCATGTATAGTTACAAAGGTTTGAAGAAAATAATTCTTCTATTTCCAACGAGAAAGCTTGGCTTTCAATAATGAACTTGATCTTCGCGTTTGAGCAGCCCAAGCTTCTAAACTGGATAAAACTTTGTATATATCTTTTTAAATCTGATCTCTCACTGGTCTTGCTTTGAACTTGTTGAGAACAATTGAATTGCTAGAAATTTTTTTTTTTTTTTTACATCAATAGACCAAGACCTTCTTTGGATTTGAATGAAGGTATTTATAAGTGTTTTGAAAGGGATCCATCAGAAGGAAACCCATTTCAAAAGTCTATTGACCAGCGGGTAGAGATTAGCGGTTTTTCTGGGAAGTAGATTTATAATAATGCTATACTTTTGTTATTGTTATTGACATTGAATTTTAATATAATATATTTTACAATTATATTATTTAATTATTATATTATAGGTTTAATATAGATATGTGATATTAATTAATTGGTAGATTTTTTTAAAAATTTTAAAAATTTAGCACCGAACAAAAAGCGTAGCTAAATGACGGAAATTTTCATCTCTAAGTTGTAGCTAAATGGTACCTACAGAAACAAAATAGCTACGGAATATCTGTTGGTAAATTTAGCAATGGAATTTTTCGTCATTATTCCCTTGCAAATTTCGTCATTCAAATCGTCGCCGGAAAGATATTAACGACGAATTTTTTAAGTTTAGCGATGGAAAAATCCATCACAAAATTTAGCAGTGGAAGAAATTGCGTCATAAAATTCTAGCGACGCCACTTTTAGCGGTCGCTAAAGCATTTAGCGACGGATTTTCCCTTTCTATTCCGTCGCTATTTTCGCTTTTTGTTCGGTGCTAAATTTTTAAAAT
>CM008334.1:38985716-39006248 GCA_002525835.2 Ipomoea batatas | reverse complement strand
ATAGATACCTTGGAAGGGTTATTTCTATATGTATTAAGTTTGATATTGATGTTGTATATTGATGTTGTAAGTTTAGCCTGTGCACTTAGAGTGGAGGTTATCAAAGAGGTGATAGAATTCACTCTAGGTGTGGCGGTAGCACCCAGTTTTCTACTGATAAGATGTAAGCTTCCGCAACGTTTTATTACGAATTTTGTAATAAATGTAAGAGTTGAAAATTGGGGTGTTACATTTTTGTAGCCCAATTTTTAAAAGATTAATCATTTTATGATTGACAAAATCCTAAGCATTAATTTTTTCATTTTTTTTTAATTTTACTAACGTTTACAATTTTTGGGGTGTTTGGTAATTTGGTAAATAGTTGAATAGAGAAAATTAGACTTTTGTGTTGATTATATGTGGACCAATATGTTGATTATTGTTTATTATAGGATGTAGATTCGTATGTTTTAATTTCTGTGGGGACTATTTATGTCATGTGAATATTGTAGTGTGTTATGTTGGGACCACTTAGTTTAAACTTTTGTGATAATATCATGTGCATATACTGGGATTAGGAAACGTTATTGTTTTTTGTTCTATGGGGACCACTATGTTGACTGTTGCATGTAAATGGTTGCTTTACAGGAGATTGAGTTGGTCCATTTTCATATATGCTTTTTCATAATGGGATAATAAATAGGGTTGATGAAGTAAAATATTTGGGTGGTGATTATGAAATATATGAGAGAATGGAAGCTAGCTAAGGAAGTGTGTCTAGATGGGTTGAAAGATTGGATAAAGCAGTTAGGGTATTCTGAAGTAGGAGTTCAAATTTATTGCTTTTGGAATGAAAGATTGAAGTTACTACAATCAGACAATGATGTAATAGCACTATTAAATGAGGATAACTCGGGAAAGCATTTGGAGATTCAGGTAGAAACACTAGATGAATTAGACTTGATTGATGCATAAATGGAAATACTTGAGCTAGATAGTGATTGGGAAAGGGAGGTTGAAGTTTACTTTATGGGGGTAGATGATGAGGTTGGTGTAGAGGTTGGGGATGAGTTGAGAGCAAACCAAGAAAGGGAGACTAAAGTACAAACATTAGCTCAAACAAAGAACATCCCAAAGAATTGTGATGAAATCAATTATTCTGATGAGGAATCACTAGTGAATTTTGACAGTGATTGTGAGGGTAAGTGGCCTATATTTAGACATGCAACAGACATGTAAGACCTCCATTTCACTTTAGGCATGACATTTGCATAAAAAAACTAGTTTAGAGAAGCTGTGTAGAATTATACCTTCAATAATGGCAAAGAAATTAAAACACTAAAAATGACAAGGCTAGGGTCATTGTTAAGTGTACATAGGAGGGTTGCCCATGGAGAATAGGACTGAGGAAAGTAGTCAACTCACTGTCATGCAGGATTTTAAACATGAAGGGTGTCCTTGGGTTTGGGAGAATAGAATGGTGAAATCTACTGTTGTTGCTAAGAGGTGTGCAACTGAATTAAAAGACCACCCAGATTCGATGATGAAGAACTTCAACGATAAGGTGTGCAGTAAGGAGGGATTTTATGTCAGTGATCAACAAGGTTATAGGGCAATTTGGAAGGCAAGGAAGCTAAGAGTTAGCAATGAGGAAACTATCCTTTCAATGTGTAATCTCACAACCTTTATAAGTTTTTTGTTCCTATGCAAGTTGGGAGGCCAAAGAAACTAAGGAAAAAAATCAGCTGGTTAATTGAGTCAGGATGGGCTAAAAGTTTTTAGAAAGCATATTCCGCTCCACTTCATTGTTCATTGTGTTGAGAAGCTGGACATAATAGCAGAAAGTGTCCTTCAAATACAAATAAAAGGTTTACTATCATACTACTGTTGCAATAAGATTTTAATGAGGATTGTTTGGAATTTATAGTTTTTTATTTTCCAGTTGAAGCCAAAGAAGAGGGTCATATATGCCACCAACCAAATTCCCAGCCACTTGCCTTCAGCTTCAGGACAGCAGCAGCATGTTGACAGCACTGGGTCCAGAGAGCAGCATCAGCAGGTTGACACCACTGGACTAGGAGAGCAGCAGCATGACACCATGACTAGGAGAGCAGCAACAGCAGGATGAACTAGGTAACTCCAGCAGCCAATTGAACTCCAAGAGGGGAACCAAAGTGAAGCAATCCACCCGCAAGAAGCCATATTATACAATGAGCAAGACTGTGTTCAAGTCTAACACTACAAGAAAAATCGCGAATCGGGACGGAAAAATTCCGTCCTGAATGAGCCAAATTCCATCACGAATCCCGGATTGCGACGGAATCTATTCCGTCGTGTATCGCCTTGTTGTATTTTGATAGACGACGGAATAATTATGTCGCCAAATTTTGCGACGGAATTGGTGATGGAAAGAGGCGTCACGAATTGGCGACGGAAATATTTCCGTCACAATTTGGCAACGAAAATTACTCCGACGCTAATTCCGTCGCCATATTCGAAAAAAATATTCCGTCGCCATATTTTTATTCCATCATAAATACCGTTGCAAAAAAACCAAGGAATTGTTTTCCGTCGCGATTCAGTTGCAATTATTATAACAAATATTCCGTCCCGATTCCGTTGTAATTTTTGAATTATTTTTTAAATTTTTTTATATAAAATTAATATTAATATTTTAAATAGTAATGCCTGTTTTTAAATTATTAATATAAAACTACAATAATATAAAAGACACTATTAATTCTAAGATAAAATATAACATAATTTTAATATATTATCAATCCACATTAACTTCAACTAACAATACATTATCCATCCACATTTAATACATAATAGTAGTCAATTCAAGTCCAAACAAGAATGCAATAATCTTCAAAAACAACAATCCACATGGAAATAAAATATAGAAAAAAATATCGCAATGAAATAAATTCTGTAGTTAATTCCGTCGCGATATTTAGTGAACAAATCGCTTTCAAATCATTGCGATTCTTTCTGTGAAAGATCGGCGTATCTGGATTCAAAGAGAGAATATCTGGTCTCCGCCCCTTGCATCTCAAGTCTCACTTCCTTCTTCTGCTACTGCTACTCCCACTATATTATTGTAAATATACTAAACCACTATTATAAATAATATAATGGGACTTATCATGTTACAAGGTGGACAACTACAACTAGTGAGACTCAGTCTAAAAGTAAATGAAACTTCCACTCTCAGGCATGAAATATAAAGGAATGCCATGAGAAAAACCTTGGAGTGGAGTAGATTATATCTTTGGATGACAATACTGATGAAAACACTAGTGAGTCTTCGTCTTCTGCAAATCAAATTCAACCTTCGTCTTATGGTAGTATTACTCGTTTCTTACGAAGTTGGAGACATACTCCTTAGAACCATTGCGACGCGAAAAAAAGCCCGTCGCAATATCCGTAGCACCTTCGCGACGGACGAAAATCGGTATCCTTTTCTGTTGCGACATGGGCGACGTAATTCAATTCGGTCGCAAGTTAGGTCGTGAATTTTTTACCGCCAATATTTCGCAGGTTTTAATTTTTCTTTTTGCCAATATTCGCGACGGGATTAAATTCCGTCGCCTTATCATTCGCAATATGGCAATGGAAGCTAGTTGGTTACAAAATCGGTCGCTATGTGGCGACAGATTAATTTTCGTCGCCACATGGGTGACGTAATTCAATTCCATCGCAAGTTCGGTGACGAATATTTTCCTGCCAATATTTCGTGGTTTTTATTTTCTATTTTGCCAATATTCGAGACGGAATTAAATTCTGTCGCCTTTTCCGTCGCAATATTGCAACGAAAGCTAATCGGTCCCTATATGGCAACGGATTAAGTTCCGTGGCAATTCACTATTTTTCTTGTAGTGAAGTTCTTTGGCAACAAGGGTGACCCAATAGATCTTGAATGACTGCTTTGGTTGTTTTTTGGAAGGTGTAAACACACTTTTTTGTACTATAATGGTGAATGTATGTATGTAAACAACCATTAGATACTGTTGGCAAATGCTTTGGTAAACAACCATGTAGTAACAAACAGTTTATGTACTGATTGTTTCCTTTTGCTTTGGCAAATGATTTGAACTCTGATGCCAATTGGTTAATGAAAACGTATGGTTCTTTTGCTTACTGATTGTTTCCTTTTGCACTAACCATTTATACCTTGAAAGCTACCAAAACATACATTACCAAAACAAACCATCATTCATAAAAGTACAAGAATTTTCAAGAATATTAACACAAGATGGATTAAGAATATTTGTGACACCCCGAAATTTATTCACCATTTCTGTTACAAAATAAATTTTAGCCAAAAATGTTTCTAACTACTCATTTTTCAGAAAATTTCAGCTGGGCGCAGTCCGAAAGATTTATTCGGTAAACATACTTCCCGAACTCCGTTTTACCTGAAATTTTTATTTTAGAACCCCAACCTATAGTACTTGATATCCTTAAAATTTTTTGGTCATTTGGATATTTGAGTAAACACAGAAAATTACATTTTCGCCCTTGGCAGTGTGTTGTCCAAAATTTTTCTCTCTGGACTAGTTTTGGAAAAAAATTCGAAAACCATACTTATACTACTCCGATCATTATGAAATTTTATATGTAGGTTCTAGACTTGATTAACTACATATTTGAAGAAAATGGTATCAAAATACCTTACCAAATACTCCCAATAATATTTTTAATCCGGATCCAGTGTTCTACCAATTTCTTCCTGCCAGCACATGTATTCTTCAATTTGATACCAATTATTTGACTGGTATCATCTATGTTTTAATTTTATTTTGTCTCTTCTAGAACCTAGGCAGCCACCCTATTGTCCCTAAATTATTTTCTGCCGTAACTATATCTGATTTAATCCCAAACTGGCAAGGAAGTCTTACTCTACAAGACACACCATGGAATTGTGACAAGTGCCACATTATTTACCATATGGTAATTTTTAATTAATTAACTAGGATGGATTATGGAATAAGTCTTGCAAGGAAGATTATAGGATAAGTCTTGATAGAAACTTACTCTCCAAGCTCCAAATTGAGACTTGATCTCCAAGCATCCTCTTCCTTATCTTACAAGATATAACATATAAACTTACTCTCCAAGCTGCTTCATCCTTATCTTACAAGTTGCTATAAATAGAGCTTTGATCTTCCATTATCCCCATTCTATTCCCATTTTCGAAATAAGGAGAGGAAAAAGGAGAGAAAAATTCATCTTCATTCTTTGTGATCAAGAAAGCTTCCTAGCTAATTTTCTTCACAAGATCATCATCTATTCGGTAAAATTCCATTTTATTAGGTTAAAAGTCTTGTTTTCTTCCCTATAACCTAAGTTAAGAATTCCTAAAATTATTGTTATGATGGTATGTCTTGCTTAGGAATTTTTTTGGTGAAAGATTAAAGGTTCAAAAGCCATTCTTGCCAAAAGAGCTTCACCCAAGAGGTAAGAAATCCCTTAAGTTGGTTTTGTCACTTAAGATTTGATGATTGATAGTTGAGATAGGGATTTATGAGACTTGAATATGAGGTATATCCAAAATGTTTATAAAAACTTACGTTGAAGAACGTATGCTATTTTGGTTGCCAAAACCTTATTTTTGAAGGAAAACTGAAGGAAGGATCAAGTTTTCAAAACCTTAGTTTCTAAAGTAAGTTGAGGAGGACCTTGATTGACCCACGGGCGGCTTTAAGTGCCATTGCCCAGTGGTCGTTGTGTTATATTATATGATCATTCATACTGCAGGGCGAAGTCTATTCGTCATTATGTTATATTGTATGACTAGTTCATACTACAGGGCGAAGTCTATTCGCCGGGTACTATATAACTCGTAGGATGAGGTATTCCTATGGGGGTGTGCACACTTAAAGTATAGTTACTCTAGAAGTCCGGGGAGGTGTCGTTTTAACGGACCTGGCTAGGCTAGCTAGGAATCATTTTAACGAACCTTACGTCCAGGGGATCAGCGTTAGACCGGGTGATGACCACTGACCCCGAGTTTGATGATCCAAGTGGTCAAAGAGGGAGTTATGAGAATACTCCAAAGGCCTCACGCTTGCTAATATGAAACTAAGGAAGTTTTAAAGGTGAGAAGAGGGTTACTCTGTAACGACCTCGAGAAAGAAATGGTTTTGTCTTAAGAGACAGGTTGATGTTGATTCACTAAACACTTTTGGGCAAGTCTTCATTGTTAACTTATTTTCAAGTGAAATCTCATCAAATGGGTAAAAGTTACCAAAAACTCTTTTATACGTGTTTTAAAAACCTTCATTGAATCTTGAGTGACCATGAATTTTCTTACTTAGCCGTCGTGCTAACTACACTTCACCGTGTCTCTTATCAGATTTTGTCTAGCGTGAGCTCTGAATAGGATGGAAGTTGAGGTTGAGTGGTTGAGGTTGAGATCCTAGAAAGTTGGATGTCGATGTTGATGTTGTTGTAAGTTTAGCCTTAGCGTTTGGGTATAGGAGAGATACCTAAGCGTGGCGGTAACACCCAGTTTTCTGTTGGTTAGATGCTTCCGCAATGTATTGTATTATTAGGGATTTTGTAATAAATCCTAGATGTGAAAATTGGGGTGTTACAATATTACCACATGTTGGATCTTCATCTTCACACACTACTTCGATATCATCGTCTTCACTCCCCACGTCTACTCACTTTTGATTTTCCAATTCGAAAATTGGAACTTCTTCAAGCACCGGGGCATAACAATCCACTTTTTCTTCAACACTCACCCCTTCTTTGTCATTTTGTGCGTTGTCAACCTCTTGTACAACCATTGGGTTGGCTTCCAAAGTCGGGAGATTATCTACAATGGGGTAGTTAACCCGTAATGAGCTTGTCTTCATGAGCTCCTCCATCATTGATAGCATTTTCGTTTCAACCTCTTCTAATGGAAGTCCTTCTCTCCGGAGGGTGGTAAGATAATCTTTCAATTCGCTCTTTATTTCGGCTCTTAAATTGGTCGTGTCTTCCTTACCCATCCTCGTGAATACTTCTGTCTTGTCCTTTAGAATCTCAATTTCGTCATTGGCCGGTGAGATATAATCACAAGGATGGGGGGGGGGTAAAATATTGAATAGAGGGTGGTGTTTCAAGGAAATGTGTAGTACTGTTTCCTTTATGAAATTGTGATGGATGTGGGTAGTGGGTGTTTAGGTGGGAATAGGGGAATGAAGATGGCTCGTGAGTGTAGCTTGGATTTATCTTTTTCATCATTTGTACAAGCTTACTCTATATATTTTTAAATTTGCTATAGTGGAGTTTGCTATCACCTTAGAGTGTTTGCCCCGCAGAGTAGAAGTTTCCGCGATAAAATGGTTTTAATATGCTATCTCTTTATTCTTTGTGATATGATTTTTTGTATTCTTTATTCATCTTTGGTCGCCTATGTTTCTTTTCTTACTATTTTTGTTGGTGTTAGAACGTATGCTGAAACAACTATTGTAACACACAAAAATTTCTGAGTTCAAATTCTAATGTCAAAAGGTGTTTTTCTTGTCTAAATTAAATCAAGTCAGATACCTTACATTTATGATGTTAATGAAAACATACATAAATTTTAAAAATATAAATTTTAAAAATATTTCGAAATTTACACATTGTATTTTATTTTAAATTGACTTTGTGGTAATTGATATATACTACTTAACTATTAGTGATTTGGTGGACTATTTTCTTTTCCTTTTTTTGAAAAGATTTGGTGGACTACTTTAATTTAATTTATGAGTGTAATATTTGTAATTATGAAATAATTAATATTTATTTATGCATATTAATAAAAAATTATTTACAAATATACCCCTATATATTTTTATTTATACGTTTTTTACACGTTTCATTTCCTATTTTGAATTTTACATTTCCCCATTTCTTTTTTCTTTTTGTTTTTTGTTGCTACATAGGTACTGAATAAATATGGAGTATTGTAAACTTTGCTATACTTCATATTGTTTGAGATAATATTTATACAAAAATTTGATACCAATAACATACTTTGAATTTTATAGAGTTATAGAGACCAAAATATTTCACCATCTAAAATAGAAATAAATCTCTTTTTATTTATTGGTTTTCATAAATAATTAGCTAACCCAAACTATGGTACTAAAAAAAATAGTAATCTAGTTATATTATATTGCACATCAGATATATAATAAATGATTTTGGTGAAAAATCATAACCCCTATAGCGTGATCATTTCAAATTCTAGTATGCTAAAAAATTTAGTAATTCAATTCTTCTTTTTTTTTGGTAAATTCACCGGATCTTTCTCCATACGTTTAACGGTCTGGGTCCACCCACGTTATTAATTCAATTCTAACGTACAAGGAATTTGACCCTGTTTGGTAACATAATTCAATTCTAACGTACAAGGATCTTTTTTCAATTTTAATTTATCTGACCACTATTAGCTGTTTGACTTAGTTAAATAGAAGTGTTTGATTAATTTAACAACTTATTGTTCTAAAACACTAAAATTTAAAAAGTTGTTCAAAGTAGTTTTTTTCGATAAATTTTTTGAAAAAGTTATTTTGCATGTAACTGGCTAACAGCTAATTTACCAAGCATCTTTCTACAATCAGCTAATGCTATCAACTAGTCATACCCACTAAATCAACTAACAACTATTTACCAAACACCTCATTGTCAGATTATAGATTACACAAATTTAACGTACGAGTGTATAAAAAACAGTTGCCCCCTAATATTTAAAATATATTCTCCTTAAAATTGCTTCCATATTTGGAACCAAAAACTAAAATAGAAAATTTCAAAATATTACTTATTACCATAATTCTTTTTAAAATGAAAAAAAAACTTTTCTAATTATCTCAATCGAAAAAGTGAAAAAATGTTCTTATATTTTCTTCTTCTTTTTTTTTTTTGATAGAAAAAGCATAAGAGTAAAAAGTATTGAATCCATTCCCCTATTTTTTTTTTTTTAATAACAAAAAAGCTAATAGTTTTTACTCCTTGTTCGTTATATATTTAAAAATTCAAAAGTGGTAGATAATCATTTTAATTGATAATTGTAATACAAATTTTGTACAACTTAATGTGTGTTCATTAATTAGTAAAATTGACAATGAATATAAAACAAGAAATAGTGATGCTCCAATCATCTCCATTTTTTTTAGCACACTCTAACCTAACTATAGTACCTGACTTGCGCAACAAATTATGAACATATTTTTTTTATGAAAAACAACAGTGATGCTATCAAACCACAAGGTATTTTGCATAAAATTACTCAATTGGATATTTTTATTGTATTTAGTAATTATATGAAAAATTTTAACTTAGTGTAATGATAGTATATTAGGATGTAAATCTTGAAGAGGAAAATAACATTTTAAAATATTGTCAGTAGAATTAATTATGCTTGACACTTTGAAATTTAATAAAAGTAGTAATTTAATTTTTTTATAATTATTATCTTACCCTACTTATACATCATGTTATTACTACTACTGTATAAAACTTTTATACTAATAATGTTATAATAGCCCAAGAATGAGGTCGAATAAAAATGCATGAAGCACAAAATATGATCATGATATAAGATCATGCATGAGGTTTTATTTAGAAAGTTTTTAAAATTAATTATAGTAATCTATTAAATTTTAATAATCTATTAAATAATTTAGAAAAAGTTGTAATTTGTGAACTGTTAAAGTTTTCAAAAAAAAAAAAAAAAAACTTTAACTGTTCACAAATTACTTTTTCCCTTTTTAAAAGGCCCATCTTCTTAAGAAAAGTGCAAAAAAAGGTAGAAATAGCTAGAAAGTAAAGAGAACACGATCCTAGGTGTAGTAAAAATTACTCTCTATATTCACCATCTAAAAATGCTCCCTTCAAGACCCGTAATGGATGCTAGGGTGGTTCTAAAAAGTCTTTGCCCATTCCGACGAAAGCACCGCCACAAGCTAAACTTCCGATGGTGGAGGGGGAAGATTGGTCTTCAGAGGGAGAGTTTGAGGGGGAAGACAAAGTAGACGAGAATGGTGAATCAAGCAATGAGGATGAGGGAGAGTAGGGAAAAGGTGAAATTGAACAAAATGGGCTACCAGATGGGTTTTACATAGTTGAGGTCGTGAGGAAGCGCAAATTATATCGTGGACCGTGGTCCCAAAACGACGTCGTTTTGTTTAATGAAAACAGACAGATGAATTCGCGCCACTCACTTTCTTTTCATATATACTGCACTTTCTTTTCATAAATACTGCACTTTCTTTTCAACACAACTGCATTTACTTTTTGATATAACTACAGTTTCATTCGATAATATAAAAACACAAATGTGAAACTGTTATTCAGTATCTTTTCATATACACTGTACTTTCTTTTCAACACAACTACAGTTACTTTTTGATATAACTACAGTTTCATTCGATAATATCAAACACAAATGTGAAACTGTTATTCAGTATCTTTTCATATACACTGCACTTTCTTTTCAACACAACTACAATTACTTTTTGATATAACTACAGTTTCATTCGATAATATCAAAACAAATGTAAGGCAGTATCTTTTGGAATGAACTGTAGTTTCAATTACGGGGCTCCGTCTCCCACTTACTAAAACGACGTCGTTTTGGAACCGCGGTCCACAATGCATTGTGGATCGCGGTCCACGATATAAGAACTGGTGAGGAAGAAGCGAGTTCGACGGGTTGGGAATCCCTTTAATTCAAAAAAAACGTGTTTTTCTTTTTTTATTTTTAAATTTAAATATTTTAAAATTTCATTTTTATTTAAAAAGTAAATAGACATTTACAAAATGCTTAGTTTATGGAATTGAATTTTGCCTTCGGACACAGCAGCTATATTTTATTAAGATTTCTTTCCTAAAATATTTTCAGCATGCATTCATCATCTATTTGTACAAATTAAAGTTATTTTATTAAGATTTCTTTCCTCAATCGGTCCATATATTCATGTGCTTTTGGTGGCTACTTGACTTGGGTTTGCAAATTTTTGGAACTCCGGGCAAACCAAACAGGGCGAACCCCAATACTTAATCAAATGGTATGTAAAGAATCAGATTTTAATTTGAAGAGAAAGAACAGTTTTTTTTTTTTACATTAATTTTGAAATTTATAATTAAACATTCATTTATGGTGGGTGTTTGAATTGTGCGAAGGGTGGGTTGGCCGGAGAAGTCAAACACGTGGGAGACGATGGAGAATTTGGCATCTATCACCGATATGATAGATGAATTCGAAGAAAGGTTGTCTGTTCATTACAAAGAAAAAAGGTTCATTGCTGAATAGAAGCTGTAATTCAGACTTGTTTTTTTTTTTTTTAATTGTATATGAAGTTTGGCTAAAAAGAAACAGCAGAAGAAACTTTTACCTTCCCCTTCCCCTGTGGTGATCATGAAGAAGAATGTATGTTGTGCCAATGCTGGGAAGACAAAGGAGTGTTCAAAGACAATGGAATCCCCAACAAATGGGCAACCTCAAGATCAATTTGGCACAAAGCTAATAATAAGTGAACCTAGAGAAGAATTAGTTGTGCCCAAAACCAATATGGCTAGTGAGGATAAATCCTTACAACGCTCTCAGGAAGCCCAATCTGTTGGAGGGGCTAAGAAGAAGAAGAGGGAGTCTGGTCCCTCGGCTAAGACGTTTAAATTTCCTAAACGTGGTGAGTGTCTGGATCTGTGGAACCTTGGGGATGATCACTTTGCTGATAAAGACCTTGACTGAGGTGGGATTTTTTGTTGGCTTAAACTTCATTAGTGTTCGTTGTTATTTCAAACGTTATTATTTTATGAATTTTCATTTGCTACTGCATATGATAAAAACCCTAAAGGGCATCTCATTGATATGGGTTTTGAGTGGGTTTTTTGTAGCCCATTTTTTTAAAAGATTAATCATTTTATGATAGACAAAATCCTAAGCATTAATTTTTTCATTTTTTTAAACTTTACTAACGTTTACGATTTTTGGGGTGTTTGGTAATTTGGTAAATAGTTGAATAGACAAAATTAGACTTTTGTGTTGATTATATGTGGACCAATATGTTGATTATTGTTTAGGCAAAAACTTGTGTGAGACCGTCTCACCATGAGACGAGACGGGTCGGGTCGGGTCAAGATGCAAATGTAACACTTATATGCACAAATGTCATACTTATATGCTCAAATGTAATACTAATCAGGAATAAAATTTTTGTTACTTATAAGAATAAATGTAATACTTTTAAGGGAAAATACAATTCTTTTACATTTCGATTTAAAAGTATTACATTTTTCCTCAAGAGTATTATATTTGCCCTTATAAGTAAGGGACACTTGTCAACATTACTTATTAAGAAAAATGTATTACTTTTTCTCTTATAAGTAACAAAAATTGTATTCTTGATTAGTGTTATATTTGAGCATATAAGTATGACATTTGCACATATAAGTATGACATTTGCATGGTGCTTTGACCCGACCCGACCCGTCTCAAGAACAATGATCCGTGAGACGAACTCACACAAGGTGACCCTATTGTTTCTTGTAGGATGTAGATTCGTATGTTTTAATTTCTGTGGGGACCATTTATGTCATGTGAATATTGTAGTGTGTTCTGTGGGGACCACTTAGTTTAAACTTTTGTGATAATATCATGTGCATATACTGGGATTAGGAAGCATTATTGTTTTTTGTTCTATGGGGACCACTATGTTGACTGTTGCATGTAAATGGTTGCATTACAGCAGATGGAGTTGGTCCATTTTCATGTATGCTTTTTCATAATGGGATAATAAATAGGGTTGGTGAAGTAAAATATTTGGGTGGTGATTATGAAATATATGAGAGAATGGAAGCTAGCTAAGGAAGTGTGTCTAGATGGGTTGAAAGATAGGATAAAGCAGTTAGGGTATTCTGAAGTAGGAGTTCAAATTTATTGTTTTTGGAATGAAAGATTGAAGTTACTATAATCAGACAATGATGTAATAGCACTATTGAATGAGGATAACTCGGGAAAGCATTTGGAGATTTTGGTAGAAACACTAGATGAATTAGACTTGATTGATGCATAAATGGAAATACTTCAGCTAGATAGTGATTGGGAAAGGGAGGTTGAAGTTTACTTTATGGGGGTAGATGATGAGGTTGGTGTAGAGGTTGGGGATGAGATGAGAGCAAACCAAGAAAGGGAGACTAAAGTGCAAACATTAGCTCAAACAAAGAACATCCCAAAGAATTGTGATGAAATCAATTATTCTGATGAGGAGTCACTAGTGGATTCTGACAGTGATTGTGAGGGTAAGTGGCCTATGTTTAGACCTGCAACAGACATGAAAGACCTCCATTTCACTTTAGGCATGACATTTGCATAAAAAAAACTAGTTTAGAGAAGCTGTGCAGAATTATACCTTCAATAATGGAAAAGAAATTAAAACACTAAAAAATGACAAGGCTAGGGTCATTGTTAAGTGTACATAAGAGGGTTGCCCATGCAGAATAGGACAAAGGAAAGTAGTTAACTCACTGTCATGGAGGATTTTAAACATGACAGATGAACATGAAGGGTGTCCTTGGGTTTGGGAGAATATAATGGTGAAATCTACTCTTGTTGCTAAGAGGTGTGCAACTGAATTAAAAGACCACCCATATTGGATGATGAAAAACTTCAACAATAAGGTCTGCAGTAAGGAGGGATTTTATGTCAGTGATCAACAAGGTTATAGGGCAATTTGGAAGGCAAGGAAGCTAAGAGTTTGCAATGAGGAAACTATCCTTTCAATGTGTAATCTCACAACCTTTATAAGTTTTTTGTTCCTATGCAAGTTGGGAGGCCAAAGAAACTAAGGAAAAAAATCAGCTGGTGAATTGAGTCAAGATGGGTTGTTTTGGGTGTGGGGTGGTGCTCCAGAGTCAAGTCATGATTCATCTTACTCCTCTAGTTCATCTGATTCAGGAGGAAGTCAGAATGAGTACTACATAGTTTCTCCATATGTTTACATGCAATTACATCGTAGTGTCACGACTACTACGCAACAGTACAAGGATCACACACTGTCATTGAGAAGGAAATATGTTCTTTGGTTGGGATT
This sequence comes from Ipomoea batatas, assembly GCA_002525835.2. NCBI lineage: Eukaryota > Viridiplantae > Streptophyta > Magnoliopsida > Solanales > Convolvulaceae > Ipomoea > Ipomoea batatas. Next base: position 38,992,191 of record CM008334.1, on the reverse strand, counting down.
ATCCAACTTGAAACTTGAAAGATTCTCATGTCGTATTATTTGCATTATTGAAATTTACAAAGAAAACAATAGCAAATTTATATGAGTAGTGAACTCTTTTTATGATAATTATACTATAATTGATTAAATGATAAAAAAAAACATTTTTTTAATCAATATTCTGATAATTACATTTGCCAATATTAGTATAAGATAGACTTGTAAAAAAAACAAACATTTAGCGCAGCTTATACATGTATAATCTATTGAACTATACAATTTAAGTTTTATGACACTTATAATTAAGTATATATAAACCTTCAATTACTATTCAAATAAACAATATAATTGCATGAGCCAAACACTTTGTGTTTAGATGGCATGTAGTGACTCTCCCATATGGGAGGTCATGAGATTGAGCCACAGTGTAGCCTACTTAATATTTTTTGCGCTCCATGCTTTAGCTTGTTATATAACTTTTTAAGCTCCAACAAATTATTCTTTTATTAATTGTGTCATCTAATATACTACTTGTTATCTCCCTATTGTATTTTCTATTTATTTATGAACTATGAACTTTATCTAAAGATTCTCAGGCTGCAGCTCAAATTTATACCCAAATCTTTTCAATTTAGAATAAAAAGAATCAACTTGTTTTATATTAATAATGAAACAGAATAACATAAAATAGAAAATTTAAAGCATGCAAGCTATAGCAATATAATATAGCCTATGCATCAAGATTTAAAAACAAAGACAAGCAACTGATGTGTGGTGGACTAGAACAATATAATATAATAGATGGAGCTTATGAGGATTCTAAGGATTTGTTGAGCTGCTGGGCTCTCCCTGAGTTGGAGCTGATGCTGGGATTGAGGAAGCCTCGGCCTTGTTATCAATTTCTTCCAGATATACGTTTATAGCCCAACCCAAATCGTTAAGGTCTTCGGAACTGAGAGAAATATTAAGTTGATGTCCTTGTAAGATCTGATACATCACTAAAGCCATCTCCGTCAATCTATTCACTTTCTTCAGATTGAGAAGCTGAGTGCCTAATTTCAGAAACCTCTCTTCAAGGAAGTTGTCATGGTCCACCACTCCTCGAGTTTGGGCGAAATCTGGCATGTTCTTCAATGTGGCAATGGTCTGTTGCATACCTTCAACGCTCGGCCATACAATCGGACCTTGCTCAAAAGAGCTGTAGTACTGCACCTGCCTCAACACCGCACACGATGCCGCTTAAAATGTGAACTTTTTTTATAAATTTAAATTTATTCTAACTGAAATAAAAGATATTTTATAATTGCATTCCATAATGGACAAAAAGGTTCATACTAATTTCAAATCTATGTAATACTTCGTATTATTTTTAGTTGAAATATAACACATAAATCGATTATACATTGTTTACATCGTGGACCCTGCTCCACTACGACGACGTTTCATTGATTCTACTAATTAAGTAGAATTTGATGAGACATACACTGTTCCATTTGCGAAATCCCGTTACATTTTTTTTTAATTACATATAAAAAGAAAGTCGTCTTCTTCTACATTACATTCCTTCCACTTGTAATTCATAAGCAATATCCCAACAGAAACAACTTCGCAACAACATCAACACAACAATGAAGAAGCATTTCTTGTTAACGAATTACTTGTCAAAGACTTACATAACACATTCGGAGCATTCAAACAAAAAAAAAGGCGAATCTTCAAAAATTTATTTGTTTGAAGTTCGAAACATTATGATCCATCAGAAGGAAACCCATTTCAAAAATCTATTGACCAGCAGGTAGAGACCAACGGTTTTTCTGGGAAGTAGCTTTATAATAATGCTATACTTTTGTTTTTGTTATTGACATTGAATTTTAATATAATATATTTTACAATTATATTATTGAATTATTATATTATAGGTTTAATATAGATATGTGATATTAATTAATTGGTAGATTTTTTTTTAATTTTAAAAATTTAGCACCGAACAAAAAGCGTGGCTAAATGACAGAAATTTTCATCTCTAAGCTGTAGCTAAATGGTACCGGCAGAAAAAAAATAGCTACGGAATATCTGTTGGTAAATTTAGCAATGGAATTTTTCGTCATTATTCCCTTGCAAATTTCGTCATTCGATTCGTCGTCGAAAATATATTAACGACGATTTTTTTAATTTTAGCGATGGAAAAATCCATCACAAAATTTAGCAATGGAAGAAATTGCGTCGTAAAATTCGAAACATTATGAAACTTGAAAATAATTGATAACTTCAATACATATGGCATGAAATTCAATACATATGGCATGAAATTCAATATTAATGACCATTTCAATTAACTAGGGTTATAGAATTTCCGCTTTTGCAATCTTAAACACTATGTAACCTAACATATAAAACATATATCGCAGATCATATTTTAAAATAAGTACATACAGAGCATTACTATTATATTATGAGTTTGTGTGTCTTCGGCTATATAATTCTGTGCACTATGAATATGAATTCTACACCTGAGTAAACAAAAATGATATTGTTTAGACTTATGTTTATATGTATTATGTTAAGAGTTTATGTATCTTCAGATATATAATTCTTTGCATTATGAATTTCAATTTTGTACCTGAGTAAACAGAAATGATGATATTGTTTAGATTTATGTTTATGTGCAATATGTTAATAGTTTATGTGTCTTCAAATACATAATTTTGTGCATGACGAACATGAATTCCATACCTGAGTAAACCAAAATGATATTGTTTATACTTATGTTTGTGTATTATGTTATGAGTTTTTGTACGCCTTGTGAAATCACATTTCAAGATTGGTATATATATATAATATGTACATGTGTTATGTTGAGAGATTTTGTCTTGAGCTATAAAATTTTGTGCCTTATGACTCCCAATTATGTGCCTAATATCCATAGTTAACTGAGTGGTCTAATTGTTGAATAAAACCGTTGTCTTTTTTTTTTAAGAAAAAATAAACGCATAAAGACAACGATTTTAAAAAACCATTGTCTTTGTAGTGGTGTGTATTCAAGAAGGGCCATTGCACAGGGCCCCTAACATTGCAAATTGGGGGCCCCATAGGCCATAATACATCATATGTTTATATACTATAGAGCAGGCAGTAGCCTGCTGTATAGTATATATACATTTTTTATTTTTTAAAACCGTTGTCTTTGTAGTGTTGTGTATTCAAGTGCACTTAACGACAACACACAAACGGCAACGGTTAAATAAAATCGTTGTCTAAAAAAAACCAGGTGCCCAAAGACAACGATTTTAATAAACTGTTGTCTTTGAAGTGTTGTCTATTCAAGTGTGTTTAAAGACAACACACAAACGACAACGCTTAAATAAAACCGTTGTTTTAAAAAAAATAATAATAATAAACGCGCAAAGACAACGGTTTTAAAAAACTGTTATCTTTGTAGTGTAGTGTATTCAAGTGCATTTAACGACAACACACGAACGAAAACGGTGACATAAAACCGTTGTCTTTTATTTAAAGAAATGCACATAGACAACGGTTAAAAACCGTTGTCTATGCGGTGTTGTCTTTTGAAAAAATGCACAAAGACAACATACTAAAGACAACGGTTCAGTAAAAACCGTTGTCTTTGATAAAAGTGTTGTGACAAAGACAACGGTTTTATCCAAAACTGTTGACAAAACTTTTGTCAAAACTGTTGTATTTTTAGTGTTGTCTATGTACATTTTTCTTGTAGTGATTACATTTGAAGTTTCTCTGATTGGTTAATATATTTGAAGTTATTGCAGCAATGCCTACTTTTACCAACAACAATCTATTACATGAAATGCAACAAATGTATAAACGAAGGAAAAATGAAGCATCTACTTTAATCCCTATAACAGAACATCCAGAAATGTATAAACAAATGTACAAAGACTGCAACATTCCACCCTTTTGGAAAGAGAAGTCGGCAAAGGACAGAATCGAATACTTGAAGAATCAAAATGTGCGAATCTTTGAGAAAATGAAGAAAGATAAAGAAATCTTCTAGAAGCAACAAGAAGGATAAGAAGTTTTTGAAAAATTCTTGAAAGAGCTTGAAGGCGCAAACAACATACCAATCGCTGATGGTGTTGTGTGTATAGTGGGAGTGAAGGTGAAGTGGTAAAACGAAGAGTCAAGACTCCCCGAGTGTCGTGTCTCTCAAGGATGACGAATGGGAATCGAGTTAGTGTGTTGGCATCTAAGAGGTTGAAGAGAAAGAGTTACGAGAGTGCTAAGGGTTGGATTCATTTGTAAGAAGGGGAAGGTTGATAGTGGTTGTGTAAAATAAAGAAAAGTAAAGTGGAGATTGAGGCTTTAGGCTTTTCCATGTGGTTTATCTTTGGATGATTTTTCCAGTGCAAGTTGTGGAATAGACTAGGGAGTTCGTGGCACATCACCAAGTGGCGTCACACTTTGGACTCCCACATCCTCATTCGGTTGTCCCGACCGTGCTTGCTCACACGCGTGTGAGTGGCGTGGTGGCTCTCTTGAATAATTCCACGCTCAGCCACACGCTACTGCATTTTGGCTTGTTTGTCTTTTGCTCTATTTTAGCTTCAAATCCCTCTCCAACCTGTGAAATACTTCAAAACTCTTTCTAGAAATGTTGTTAGAAGATTTTAATCGCATTTGAGCTAAAATGCATGCAATTGTTGTAATCGGATGTTAAAACGATGCGCTTTTAATCTAATAAAGACCCCTTATAAGTGCTATTCTTAGTGCTTATCAAAGTTTCCACACTTAAACCTTGCTTGTCCTCAAGCAAGCATACTTTCCTAAACACTAATCATATAAGCACCAAGGATAGTTCTTTCTCTCACGGTTAATCGATCAAGTGAAGTGTAGGTGTTTGGAGTTGAGCGGGTGAAATCCCCTACACTATCTACTAAGACTGCTAAACTCGTGCCAACCAAATGTGAGAAATATGCTAAGGAAGTCAAGGTCTCGAGAGATGGATAATTTATGAGTAGATTTTTGTTTACACCTTTCAAGCATGCAGGTGACAAAAGAGTTTTCACCTTGTATTTTATAAGGGCCTCAAGCCGATCCGACTAGTGGGACCGATGCTCACCCCTTAGCCAATTTCCAACCTAACGCCAAAGCCTCTTTACATTATATAAGTGAGGGCAGGGACATGGACCGCTCATCGCCCTGGCTTGGGCGATCACTCTATTTTCTCACTTCCTAGGATAACATCATCAGGCTACCCGACTTCACATGGAGATCCATGCTTTTTCGAAGGTCAGTGCAATGGGTGCCTGAATCCTAGCGAAGTGGCTCACCTCCTCTCTATTTTCTCATCTCACATGGAGTAACCGATTTCACATGGAGATTCATGTTTTTTCGAAGACAGTGTAATGGTTACCTCTTATCCAGACAAGATGCCTCACCTCACTTTTATCTCAAGGAATGGCCTTAAGCCTTTATTCACGTTTCACCATATCAACCCCTCATGCCTTTTTCTAGGGATTAGGGATTGTTTTCACTCAAAGCTCACTTAGGCTCTCCTTTTGCCCCATGTCCTGCTAAGATTAATTCAGTTTCCAGGCTTCGCTATTCTTATCTTTCTAAAACTCAAAGGATTCACACTCCCACTTCGAGAAATCCTTGACTGGGGTCCAAACAAAATACAAGGTGAAAGCATGCAAGCACTCATCAAAAATTTTCAATTTGGGTCGGAATGTGCAAATTGGTGCAAAGTGAAGCTTCCAAAGCATATTTAAGACATTCAATCCTTGGCACAAGTTTAGGAGCCCTCCTAGATAGTATTGGCAATAACACACCCTCTAGGGTCCTATACCTTATCACTTAATCAATCAACTATTTCAAGAAGCATACACCCTTTCCACAGTTAAAAATAAACATTATCCTCGATGTTTCCATAAGGAACGGAGGAAAAAGGATATATGTTTAAGGGTTCTACACATGCCCCTTTTCCACACTTAAAAGTGCGAACCGCGCTAAAACAGTTCTAATAAACAGACTATATCCGACACAACAATTTTATGCAGCACTTCATTTGCGATTCTAGAAAATAAAGCAAACCAAAACAGGGCATTGAATCAGGATAAAAGAAATACTTACAATTTGTATCCTTATCAAAGTTTTGCAATCTATGTTTGCCCTTCAAACACGATCAGAGTAAATGTAAGGAAATAAATTAGGAATTGAAATTATACCTTTCAAGATTGGTCTGTCATGGTTGTTGGTGGAGTGGTCCCTTCTTCTGTAACACCCCAATTTTCACATCTTGGATTTATTTCAAAATCCTCAATAATACATTGCGGAAGCATCTAACCAGCAGAAAACTAGGTGTTACCGCTACGCTTAGGTATCTCTCCTATACCCAAACGTTAAGGCTAAACTTACAATATCAAACAACCACATCAACATCCAACTTAATACAACTGGGTATTCCTCAAAATAATAAATCTTCCAGGGTGTCTATTCTTCCATCCTATTCATGTTCACC
>CM008334.1:38953209-38973147 GCA_002525835.2 Ipomoea batatas | reverse complement strand
GTATATATTCAAGTTCAAAAACATTTAGTATATTGTATAAATGATTTATTATTTACTTATGGATTAATACATTATGTACTCCGTATTTGATTATTTATGTGTTATTATTGTGTTTAAAAAACTTACAAATTCATTAATATATGTTTAAACTATCTAAATTATTTTAGTATATAATTATTATTTTTTTATATTAATTTTTATTTAAATTTAAAATTTTTAAAATTTGACGAGCCCCCGTAAAGGCCCGCGGGGCAGGCCGACCTCCCATAGGCCCGTACGCCCCCACCATATGGCAGGCTTTAGCGGCCCGTTTCGACAACTCTACTCGCAACAAAGGTAGAATAAAGCCAATTCAATCTCTAATTTCAACAATTTAATTCATAAGTGCAAGAGTTTAGGTCACCCAAATCAATCGTAGCTAATTAGCCACTAGCATTCATGATAAGACTAACATTACCTCAATTTCAATTCCAAAAGTAAAATTGGCAAGAAGAAAAAATATTCAAGATAAAGCTTCAATGTAGTAATTGAAATTGCAATGTAGGAAATGGAAAGAATTACAAATTAAGAAATCAAAAGTGTTACCAATTGAAGTCTACAATCCAATCTAAGCTTGATTCCTCTCAAGATCTTCTTCAATCCTTGTTCTCTTCCTTTTTTCTCTCTCTAAAAATCTAATCTAAAGCTCTCTAAGCTCAAAATCTAAAGTTTGGAACTGAATTGGGACTCTCGAACTTGCTGAAATGTCTCCCTTTTATAGTCCCGCGCTTCTCCTTTAAGTGGCCCGTCCAAGGCCTGCATCCACGCGGCATAGAGCGATTCTGGAAACATCTCACGCCTGTCTCCACACGTGGGATATATATATATATATATATATATTTATTTATTTATTAAAGAGCATTTGATCTTGAATGACTAATTTTAGTTGAATATTGTGATCTTTTATGATTTATGTTAAAGATCATATATTAAATTTAGTTTTTTGAATAGTTGTTGCATATTCTTGTGCTTTATAATGCACATTTTTATTTTCAGTGCACATTTTTATGATTTGTGTTGAAGATATCTATTAAGCTCATAGAAATGTTACTTCAAATATATTTACCATTTTTTAGTTAAAATATACGCATATTGACTCTTCTGCAATTTCTTTTTTTTGAAGGTAAACTCTTCTGCAATTTCTATTTTCCAAAAATTCATAAGCCCTAGACCCCAGCGCGTACCAGTCTTCGGTCTTCACCATCGTCTCCATCGCGGTATTTGTCGAGCTGCTTTGCTTAGGAAAAAAAAAAAAAGAAAAAAGAACATATCTTCTGTATTTACGACGGAAGTTTTTAGGGATTCATTTGAGGGGTTATTGATTCCGGCTAGCTCGTGTGAAAATTTTGTTAGATGAATTATAGAGCAAGATATCCGCCGCCGGGGATGAGCAGCGGCGGAAGAGGAGGTGCCGGCCTGAACCCTAACGCAAACCCTGATTTTAAGCCTAGAAATCCTCATCAGTACGTCCAGCGAAGTCCAGTTCCAAATCAACAGCATTTCCAGAACCAGCAAACCCAGCAGTGGCTCAGACGGAACAACGAGTTGGGTGCTGATTTTACCGCCGACGAGGTTGAAAAGACCGTGCAATCTGAAGGAATTGATGCAAGGTATTAGCTCAGTTCTTTCGCATTTTCCACCTGAATTTCTCCTGGTATTTTTCTGGGATTAGTTATTTAAGTTGAATACACTGAGTTGTGAACTAAACACGTTTTGTTCCTTATTCAGTTCGCAAAATTGGAAGGCGCAATTGAAGATACCTCCACCAGATACACGATACAGAACTGAGGTATACCTGCAATTTGCACTGCTTGCCGGTTTCTCAATTTATCTCCATTTTCACTCTGCGAAACATTTATCTTTTTACCGCTTATATTTTATGAAGAGTTCTTTGACTTAATCATTTAGGAGTCTGATACTCTCATACGGCATTTCATTTGCTACCTTAACCTCTTTTTTTTTTTTTTGACAAATCAAATGTTTTAAGTATTTCCCATCAAGAAACAAGTGATGCCTATATATTTTTTATGGATATCATAGAAATTGAAACATGACCGGTCACTGGAGCTTGTTGGGACTTGGATGTAGATGCTAGTCAATAACTCCATGCTGTTTATTAATTATTAGGCCACAGATTGAAACTTTGGGGATCACCTTTACTAGGTTTGCATGAAGCCATGAAATCTCAAACTATTGACATTTACTGTTGCCTTTCATTGATGTTATCATCAACTATTGAGTATTGACACTAGGCGATCTGTGGAAAATTCTGGCTGTATGTGATGTATCATGAGAAAACAACTGTCTCATTGTCTATGAGCTCCCTAATCCATTCTCTAAATACTGTAATTGACTTGAAAAAATTTATAATTACTGGTTTTGACTGTTGAGCTTATATATGGAGTAGCATCATCCATATATTACTCAACTCCTGACTGCAGTCAACACCATGATAGAGATTGTTATAGTATATCTGTGTCTGTGTGCATATTTTTCTTTCTGAGTGCATCAATTTATTGTCATAGTTGACGGATTCTTCAAGTTGCATCTCGTTCTATGCTTCAGCACATTTAGAATTTTTTTTTATATAATTCTAGAAGGTTATATAATATCTCATGAGTGATTATTATAGTAAAATAAGTTGTTCTAGAACACTTTTTTACATGTATATCCTTTATGATGTATATTGATCATGTTTCTGACTGATAAATGCACTTTTTACAGGATGTGACAGCAACTAAGGGGAATGAATTTGAAGACTACTTTTTGAAACGTGAACTGCTCATGGGGATTTATGAGAAGGGTTTTGAGAAACCGTCGCCAATACAGGAGGAAAGTATTCCAATTGCCCTAACTGGAAGTGATATTCTTGCTAGAGCTAAGAATGGAACTGGAAAAACAGCTGCCTTCTGCATTCCTGCCATAGAAAAAATTGATCTTGACAACAACTCTATTCAAGGTTCTGATCATTATATTTTAATTGTTTTTGTACTCTGATAAACCCTTATTCATGGTGCATGTATTGATGCTCTATTGCAATTCTGCTGAAAATTTACACACTTGAGATGCCCACAAAAGAAAGTAAACTTTTCTACTAATGTGTTGTGTTACTTTGTATATGTGCTGAATTATGTTCTTCCCTCCGGTTCCATAGAAACAGAGAATATAATGATATCATAGTACTTAAACTAAACATGTTATTAGACACTTCAGATCATATTCAATTTTTCATTACAGGTGTATAACTGTATAAGAATTTAGTTGCCTTACATATTGGGGTCATAAAAGAAGTTGTGCTTTTATCCAGTATTCCCCATGGACTTGGCTTTAGATTTTTAATTGATATGATGATTCATTCATATATAATTTGGTATGAAATCATCCTTTATTTGTATGTTTCTCTCTCAGTCATTATTTTACATTATAATCATTGATATATGACTTGCTTCACTCTTGTAGCTTAGTTGTTAGCTTCGTGCTTTTATTTGCAGTTATTATCCTTGTTCCAACACGAGAATTGGCTCTTCAGACATCTCAAGTTTGTAAAGAACTTGGGAAGCACTTGAAAATCCAAGTCATGGTTTCGACTGGTGGAACTAGCTTAAAAGATGATATTATGCGTCTATATCAACCAGTTCATTTATTGGTGGGAACTCCTGGAAGAATACTAGACCTTACAAAGAAAGGCGTTTGCATCTTGAAAGATTGCTCAATGCTTGTCATGGATGAGGTATTACAATTTCAGTTTTATGTTTTCTAGTCCATCTTTCTTGTGAAAAAACATCATTGATCATATAGATGCTTAGAACTGCGGATAGTTCTTCATGAAACTACTAGCCTTAACGAATTCCTCTTTCCCTCCTCTTGTATTGCCCCTTCTGCTGTCCCTGTGCACCCTTTATGAAATTCAAATGGATTTGAAAAACAAACTATTGGACTTGTAAACTTGTTAGTAGCACCTTAGCTTGGCTTGAATATGTGGTTATAAAAATGCTATGGAGTAACAGTTAGGATAAAGGATTCCTGCTTTTCAGAAGTATGAAGTATGAATTAGAAACATTTATGATACCAGCTGCATCACTGTTATTTATGATACATTTTTACAAGTTTACATTTTATCATCTATGTGCCAGCTGATATTGTGTTACTATTTGCCATTAGTGTTTATTTTGCTTCTTTGAGTCTTTTCTGCCACCAAACAGCACCATAAAATTCACACCATGTCTGCACTAACATTTTTCAGGCTGACAAGCTACTAGCTCCAGAATTCCAACCATCAGTGGAGCAACTAATACGATTTTTGCCTGCAAATCGTCAAATTTTGATGTTTTCAGCTACATTCCCGGTTACTGTGAAAGATTTTAAAGATAGATTTTTGCATAAGCCATATGTCATCAATCTGATGGATGAGCTTACTCTTAAGGGCATAACACAGTATTATGCTTTTGTTGAAGAAAGGCAGAAAGTGCATTGCCTGAACACACTCTTCTCAAAGGTTAGATCTTACCTATTGTTTATGGTTATTCTAACTTCTTAAAAATGATTTTTCTTAACAAATTTGTCTACAGCTACAAATCAACCAATCAATTATTTTCTGCAATTCTGTAAATCGTGTTGAACTTCTAGCCAAGAAGATCACAGAGCTTGGCTATTCTTGCTTTTACATTCATGCAAAGATGCTTCAAGACCACCGAAATAGAGTATTTCATGACTTCCGCAATGGTGCCTGTAGGAATCTTGTTTGTACTGGTATGAATTATGATGCTTGCATCTCTTGACATACTCTGCTTTGAACTACTGTCTTTTCGTTTTTGGCTTATTGGTGAAAGAAAAAACCCAAACCTTTATGCCTTTTGACAAATATATCCAAACCTTCCAATTTTAGCAATTTAATTCCAAACCTTTGTGTCTTACAACAATTACTAGTCTTTTCTATGCAGATGCGCAAAAATAGTTACCAATATTAATACTCAATGTTAAAATCTTAGTTATATTGAAATTTTTTTTTAATAATAGTATATAATTTTTTTTTAAAAATCATAGTTGTAGAATTCATACTATATTAAAATTATGGTTGATAATTTGTGTAATAATTATGTTATGATTAATAATTGTTAAAGTAAGAATTTTAGATCTGGTAAATGATTAAATATAATTATGGTAACATTTAATATATACTAACGAAAGTTTAACGGTGAGATAATTTTGCCTGATAAAAATGATAGAACAATGTTTGTAGCGCAATGTACAACTCAATAAGCATAAAAATATAGACATAAATCATGGGTAATAACATTGGTCCACTCTTATAAGTTTTTTTTTTTTTTTTTTAAGAGTTTAGATATTTATATTATTGTATAATAATGATAATAATAATAATAATAATAATAATAATAATAATAGTGTAAACCATTTTTATAAATTTGATATTTATATTTTAGGAAATAACTAACTAATCCCTTACTAATTAAAATCTAAATGAAATAAAATTTATTTATTATATTACTCCATTATATAATATCTACATATATTATTACTATTGAAGAATTTAAAAAAATATATGGTGTATGCATGTGCATGATAATAATGGGAAAAGATAACGGAAGTTATAACAGTAGGGGTATTTGTCCAAAAAATTGTATAGTACAACTCTAATAGGACAATGCATGAAAAAAATTAACGTAAAAACAGACATAAATGAAGAGTACCAACCTTAATTCACTCTTATTAGTTTTTTAGATTAGATTTAGATATCCAGTTATGCATAACAATTATATCAAGTAATCGAACACTAAAAAATTAATTTGACAAATTTAGATATCCAATTAGATTTGACAAATCAATATCAAATATCTGTATTTTGTTACAATTATAATTCCAATCTAAGAAAAAAATCCAAACTAGACTTTTCTAAGTTGGTGTACAAATTATTTAAAAAATTATAACATAAAATTATTTTTAAAAAAAAACATAATGTATCAAAACGTGTAGTCCATACTCCATATAATTAAAAATTCAAAATTAAACTCTTAAAAAAAGTTCTACTTATATAGAATCATGTTCAAACATGATAACCACCAATTAATGCCCAAATCAGGGTAATTGGATCTTTTAGAGTTCAGATTTTATAATTAGATATAATTGTCACATGATACAAAGGCTTGGTATTAAATTACGAAGTTTTAAAGGTTCGTATATAATTGTCCATAAAAGTAGTTTTTTCACCAATAAGCCTTGTTCTTTCTTCTGATGTTTGTGCAACTTTATCTAGGTTATATGAAGTTCTCTGTTTGATCATTTTAATAGCAATCCCTTCTTTTCTTGTGGGTTAAAATACAGATCTGTTTACAAGAGGGATAGATATTCAAGCAGTCAATGTTGTTATTAATTTTGATTTCCCAAAGAATGCAGAAACATATCTACACAGGGTATGGTGTTCAAATCTTCAGTGAGTGTATTATTTATCTCTGAATGCTATCTTCTTATGCAAGGTGATTTTACTATACAGGTTGGACGATCTGGGAGATACGGTCACCTTGGCCTGGCTGTAAATCTGATAACTTTTGAGGACCGCTTCAATCTGTATGCATATGAAACTGTTTTCTCGTGATAACTCTTAGTTGATCATCAATGTATGTGCTTTCTAGTTTCTAATATTTTGTATGTTGCAGGTATAAAATTGAGCAAGAACTTGGAACTGAGATCAAGCAAATTCCTCCACATATAGATCAGGCTATATACTGCCAATGATGTGTGATTCATAGCTATGTGGTCAATAGTGGTTACAGTGGTGAGTCTTATTGAAGATATACTTTGTTCTATTAAAGCTCTATATTTGCTTAGCTTTTGTGCTGCCACTGAACCGGGTTATTGTTATACTATAATAAGCATTCATGCCCTTGTTAATCTTAGTACCAAATAACCCTATGCCGTAATTCATAAGAGCAGAGTGATTTTCTGTAAAAATAATAATAATAACAATAACAATAATAATAATAATAATAATAATCCCCGTGGCCCATTTTGTGTCTGATTCAGTTAACGAGACTTGACTGAATTTATTTTTAATTCAATGTTTCATAATATTAAGTTTAGTATTAATATACAAAATTTATATATTTAGAAACTACATTAAAAGTACTATTAAACACAAAAAAAAATCAATTTTAAGAATAAGTAAAAATACTTTTAAAAAAATTAGCAAAGAAAAATGAGTTGATTTGACCAATGAATAGTAAACAAGACAGGTAAAATGGGGGAGGGATGGAGTAATAATAAAGCCAAATCATACCAATTGTTTTGGGGAGATTTTTCTGCAACTAGTATTTCCCTTGTTTATTAATTGCTTTTTTCGCAGCCTGTGGCCCTTAAACTTTTTCATTTTGCGTCTTATTTGAAACCTTAGACATACTTCCCACACCCAAGTGCCCTTCCTTGATGTTTTTTTCAATAGAGAGCCAGAAAGAAAACAAGAAATGGAAGAAAATATATCCTTATTCCTCAATATATCAACAACTTTTGTTTTTTTTCTACAGAATTGCTCAGGCCTCCTTTCACTGAAAGTACAACACTATTTGAGGTGCTTTACTTGAATTTGAGGTAGAAATGAAAAGACTGGATGCTGCATTGGTGTTTCAAGGTGCATCCCAAGGAAATTGTGTGTACATATATCCTAAATAGCCGGCTGGATTCACTCTAAAAAGTTCCTGAGATCCTTTTACTAGGTGTTGTTATGTTCCATTTGCTTCTGTAAACAAAATAACTAGTTATATCTGTTGTTGCATTAGTATGCTCTCCCCTCCCCCTGTTTCTATTTGGCTTGAGTGGTGTAAGAAAGATCTGTGTTTGCTGGCTCATACGGTATTATTAGTAACTAATACTTGACTATGAGGACTTAATATTCTAGTCCAGTGGGGGTATGTTGCTTTTAAGTTTATTATTCATGATGTTATTTTCAAATACTATGAAGAGGTTCACTATTGCCAAAATTACACATGTTGCATAGATGAAAAGTTTGACCGCATCAATTTAGAATGAATTTTTTATATTAATTATTAGGCCTTCCTCAATAGTGTGAATTTTGGTGTGGTTTTTAAAGAGTTTTTGTAGGTGTGTGATTAGGAAAGAGAAAATGGGAAGGGATGAAAAAAAAGAAAAAAATAAAAAAAATGAAAAGAGGCCGTGCTTAACGCGCCCAGCGGCCGTGCAAATTGTCTGTTGTTCTCCATTGCGGGTCTCACTATTTCTGAAAAAAACTTCATATTATTTGAGCACCCTTGCATCCTATTTCTTTTCATTCTCTCTCATCCATGTGACTTTTCTATAAAAATTTGTGTAAAAGCTACAAATGGAGAAGGCTTTAAAGGTATGTAACAACAAAATATTTACACAATAGGAATTTTGGCTTAGAAAAAATCAAGGTATAAGTTTTTACACAAATGGTGAACTTGATTTTTCTGAGGTTCTTTCTCATGCAAGACTCAAGTTCAAAAATGGCAGAAGTTTATTGTCTTTGTGCGCGTTTGGTGCAATTTAGCCCGAGCATATTTATTTGCATTTTTTAATAAATTTTATTTTTCAAATTTTATTTTTATTTTTTTTTCCTCCCTTCTATCCTCTTTCTCCTAGTTAGCACCTAAAAAAAACTTTTTGAAAAAACTATTGTTATTGAGGTTGCAATTGCAATAATTAACCAAACATTATTTAATACTGTACAAGACAATCATATCTATAGGGAAGAGAGCCATGTGGGTAGAGAAATTCGGAGTGGTGGGGTTTGCTGCAGCAGGGGCCTGCTTTGATGGGGTTTATTTATGGATCATTAGACCGTGGATAAGGGTTCACAATGCATTGTGAATTTTGGTCCAAAACGAACCGTAACATTACAGATTTTACAGTTTTTTTTAGTACTACTGACTCTGTTACAATGTAGTATCTGTTCATAGCTACTTTCTCAACCTACTGAAGTACAACGAGTCAACAGTTGTCCCCACTGAGGCTCGAACCCACTCCCATCATCCATGTGAAAGTTTTTTTTAAAATTAAAATATTACTGTAATTTGAACAAAAACAAAAACAGTGACGAAGAAGCAAGAACAAAAAACACACGCAAGTTCATCAGATCACAAAAACACACACGACAAAAGGTTAATATTCAAACAACATTGTGAAATTTGAAAAACATGGAACATAAGAGATAATATTTGGGTTTATATTCTGTGTATCCTAACATTCGAATGCACAAACACATCACAACCTGTGTTACTAACATGAATACACAGAACGGTTGCCTAGAATACACAAAACGATTGCCTAGAATACACAGAATATTGACACAAAATACACAAAACTCATCTTCCTAACATTCGAATGTTACTAACATAAATACACAGAACGGTTACCTAGAATACACAAAACGTTTGCCTAGAATACACAGAATATTGACACAAAATACACAAAATTCATCCTCCTAACATTCAAATGTTACTAACATGAATACACAGAATGATTGCCTAGAATACATAGAACGTTTGCCTAGAATACACAGAATATTGACACAAAATACACGGAACTTATCCTCCTAACATTCGAATGCACAAACACATCACAGCCTGTGTTACTAACATGAATATACAAAATGGTTGCCTAGAATACACAGAATATTGACACAAGTGCAAAGAACTCATCCTCCTAAACATTCAAATGCACAAACACATCACAACATGTGTTACTAACATGGATACACAGAACGGTTGCCTAGATACACATAATAATTGCCTAGAATATACAGAACTCGTCTCCTAACATTTTGGTACGATTGTGCACCTGATCCACGATATAAATTGCTTTTATTTATGTGCTCACTTGGAAATAAGGATGGGAATAGCTAGTACTCTCCTAATCACGAATATTATTTTCAATGCCAATTGTGAATGAAATTTAAACTCGTAAACTTTGTGATAATAGTTATAAAATATAATGATTTGAGGGTTTTTTTTAACCATCACATTTTAGATTTAGTTTTCAATTATTACTTCAGGTTGCTAATTTTGTTCTTCACTTTCTCTAAAAGTCAAGTTACCAATTTTGTATACAGCATTTAGTATCTATGAGAATAATCCAAATTCACCACAGAATTATCAGGAACTTTATAAACTCATCATTTATATGGAAATATTCAAAATTAGGACTCATAAAATCTAATTTCAATTATATATACATTTACACATGTGAGAAATCAGAAATAGCGCTTCCACCATCATCATACGAAATGAATTCATTATTACACATAAAAGAAATTAAAACAAGAATTTTTATCATTGTCAAAATTTAATCAATTACAACGTATGAAAATAAGGTCAAAATACGAGCATAAGTCATCTAAATTTAAAACTAGGGTTTACGAATTACGAGTTATGACTTATGACATACCTCTTCTTTCTAAAACTCTCATCGAAGTTTGGGGATTTGGGCTTCTACAAAAATCAAAGCTTAAACCTTCAAATATTGAGAACCAAAAAGCATAAGTGGCAAAATAGGGCAGCATTAATTGGAGACACTATTGCACATTTATTGATTTAAACAATTTGAATTTGAATAAACAAATAAAGAGTAATAAAGATGTGGCCCTCCTAAGTGAGAGGTCACAAGTTCGATCCCCAGTGGGGAGCGTTGGCTAGTTGTGCTTCAGTAGGTTGAGAAAGTATGTATGAACAGATACTACATTGTAACAGAGTCAATAGTCTTAAAAAAAAAACTAATAAAGAGTAAAAGAGATGATTAATTAT
Source organism: Ipomoea batatas (assembly GCA_002525835.2). Classification (NCBI taxonomy): domain Eukaryota; kingdom Viridiplantae; phylum Streptophyta; class Magnoliopsida; order Solanales; family Convolvulaceae; genus Ipomoea; species Ipomoea batatas. The sequence continues at coordinate 38,962,321 of CM008334.1, read as the reverse complement.
ATACCTTCTTAGAGAATCTACAATCAAATGGACTTGGAGTTTAGGGGTTCCAAAAAAAATTAGAAGTACTGAATCACTAGTTCGTCGTTCACTGCAATCACCATTTCACCACTCCTAAAGTTTCTTAGAGCACAATGACACTATAAGAGAGTTACAGAATTAGGGGTTAGGGTTTCCACCACTAACCATATGACCCGAGAAATTAGGGTTTGCAAAATAATGGAGTATGAGAGTGTCAGCTTGTGAGTGGCACATGCTAAGGTACACTCACACTCTAAGAGATAGAGAGAATTGAGACTTGAGAGAACTCAGAGAATGAGAAGCAATTAATGGAATATAGAGAACTCTAGAAGTAACTATGTGAAACAACGAAAATGATCTAGAGCTTCCAAAATGTGAAATGACAATGTGCATATATAAACAACGTCGTTTGGACATGGTATGAGCCTATAATATTTTGAATTTTTGGACAGTTCAGATATCAAAATGAAGCAACCAACTTGATATCCACAATCCCTCTCATTTCAATCAAATACCCACCCAAGCTATGTCGGATTGGATCTTTAACCCATGTCACGTTTCCAATTTTGGTTCAGTCGGTTTATGCACAAGCCTAGACTCAACTACTCAATTCATCCTTAATTTCTCTTTGTAAATTTTAACTTAAATTTATTTTTCTATTTTTTCTTTTTGCACAAATGAAATTAATGTATAAAAAATCATTAAAAAACTCTAGTTGAGATCTTTTAAATGACATTCGTATTGATATTTATTTTTCAATTTTTACTGAATCTACAAGTTCACAAAGTCATTGATATATGTTTATAAAGTCACTAATGTAAGTTCATAATGTCACTACACTACTATAGATTCATAAAGTAATCACTACAAGTTCAAAAAATCACTAATGTAAGTTCATAAAGTCTTCGTTGTATGTTCATAAAGCTAATACTATAGGTTTCATAAAGTCACTAATGTAGTTTCATATAGTAGGTTCATAAATCAATTAATATTGGTTTATAAATTAAGTTACTACTGCAGATTCATAAAATCACTATTGTAAGTTTATCACACAATTATTTAAAATGATATATTAATATTAATATAAGTGTTATTAAAAAGATCTCAACGAAATAATATATATATATATATATATATATATATATATATATATATATATATATTACTTTAAATTATACATAAAGAAATAGAGTATAATATATTTAAGTATGATTGATTAATTAGTATCATTTTTATGAACATATAATATTATTTTTATGAGTATGCTCGCTTTTTTTTCTTTTTCTTTGAATCAATAGTATTACTTTTAGGAATAAGGGTCAAATAGGTCAACGAATTACACAAGAAAATACAATTAAGTCATCAAACTCAAAAAAGCTACAATTGAGTTCCTCAACAACAAAAAAAATGATGTAATTGAATCAAAAGTGACCTATTTACCTGTTAGGTGATGAAATGGCTGTTACCATATTTAAAAAAAATATTGTTTTTATTTTTATTTTGTACCAAGATTTGCCTGCTTCATCTCCAAGCTGCCGGAGACGATGCCTGGAGATGAAGGTCTCTTGCGTGGCGGTCCATAGCAGCGATAATGGGATTCATGGTTTACCTTCTAGCACCCTCTTGTGTGGTGGTCCTTTCTGTTTTCTACCTCCAAAGCCACCACTCGAATGGCAGTTACGGACCACGCACCGACGTCTACTTCCTCCACCATTAAACTTGCATCGTCGCAATTTCCTCCTCTTCAATTTGAATCCACCGTTTGGCCGTTAAATCAACCACCACCTGTGGCGGCGTACATTGTTGGTGGTGGCTGAAATTAAAGGTTTTTTTTTTTTTTTTTTTGGAATTTAAAGGAGTTGAAGTTTAGTTGGTGCAGTGTTCTGGCAATCGTGATAGGATTCCTGGGATCCGCGTGCGGCACTGCAGGAAACGAAGTCCAGGCTGCCGGAGACGAATTGAAGCTAGGACAAATTTTGTTTTTGTTTTTTTTTTTTTAATTTAAAATTTATAAAATTAAAAAAAAATATTTTTTAATATGATAACCACCACATCATCAACTAACAGGTAAACATGCCAGTTTTTGTTAAATTGCAATATTTTGCATTGTTTAGGGACCAATCTTTTTCCCCTTTCCTATTCATTCACCCTCTTCTCTTTCTTCATTCTCCAATCGCCATTGATTCTCTCCTTCTCGGACTAGCCGGAGTTGAAACAAAATTTTCTACGACCTCTGCCGATTTCCAGTTGATTCTTGTACCGGTACGTTCTTCAATTCCTCTCTCATTCCATTCATGTTATGTATTTGTTTTATTTATCCGCTTCCTGTTCTAAAATTGAGCATAAACGCGACATTGCAACGATTGATTGATCTCATATAATTGTAACTTTTTGAGTTCAATGACCTAATTGCATTTTCGTGTATAGTTCAATGATATATTTGACTCTTATTCGAACTTGTGTCCATGATGTAACATAGACAATGATCATAATATAATTTGCACGACACATTATTTTAAATATTTACATGAGGAAAAAAAAAAAACCAAAAGTGTATGTCTAAAAAATGAGGCTTGCAAACAAGCGTGAAAAGCTACAGTCAACTTAACGATTTTTTTGCATGAACTTTTTTTTTTTTCTTTTCAAACAATCATCACTTTACATTCCAAGGATTACTATACATCTAGAATCTTATCAATTAAGAATTCAACACAACTTTTTGCCAACGTTAGTTCCTAGTTTCAAACAATTAGCAATTACAATCTTATTTTTATCTAAACAAAATATAATCATATCCATTGTTAGAATATATGCATATTCCAATCAATTTTTTTGATGATATATAGAAGACGATGGAAATGAGGTATATTATTTTCTCTCTCTTCATATAAGTACCTTTTTACAATTTAGAATCATAAGTTTATAAGTATCGGGGAAAAAAAGATAATGACCTAGCTTGTTTGGTAAATGGTTGTTAGCTGATAGCTGACTGCGTTAATTAGAGGGTATAATTAGTTGATAACATCAGTTTATTGTAGAAAGATGTTTGGTAAATTAATGGTTAACAAATAGCTATTTAGTATAATTTCTTTTCTCAAAAACTTAATTAAAAAAGTTGTTTTGGGCAGTTTTTTGAATTTAGCATTTTGGAGTTACACAAAAGCTAATTAACCAAATATTTATATTGACCTTTTTAACGAAGTCAAACAATTAATAGTGATCATATAATTCAAAATTGACTAAAAAGCTAACTATTTTACCATATAGGGTCAATAACATTAATACAAAATGAAATATTTTAAATCAATAAGCATATACTTCATAGAAATTGAAATTTTCAATTAAAAAAAAAAAAAGAAATTAGTAGAGGGTGTTTGGTTCAAGTAATGTTTCAAGGTAATGTAACATTCTTGATAATTTAATGTGGGGGAATGTATTCCCAATTTCCCATAAATGTTTCAAAAAATTAACTAAAATTAATGTTTGGGAATCTTACATCAATCATTATTGGGGGAATGTAACATTCTTGATAATCTAATGTGGGGGAATGTATTCCCAATTTCCCATGAATGTTTCAAAAAATGAACTAAAATTAATGTTTGGGAATCTTACATCAATCATTATGGACCACGGTTCAAAAATACATAAAGTACATTATTCTAATTAATAAAATACATTATTTTAACACATAAAGCACATTATTCTAACTCATAAAATATATTATCTTACCCCACAAATTTCATTATTCTAACACATAATTAAAATACATTATACATTATTCTAACTCATAAAATACATTATCTTACCCCATAAATTTCATTATTCTAGCACATATAAATTACATCATTCTAACACATAAAGTACATTATTCTAACTCATAAAATGTAGTATCTTACCTCTAAATGTTCATTATTCTAATTCGTGCGCAGAGCAATGAATTTTTTTAAACATCAAAACGACGTCGTTTTAGACCGTGTTCTACACAACTGTGTGGATTGTAATTTGTGATCTTCTTTTCCTTGGGCAATTGGTTCACAAAAGGAAAATTAACTTGTAGAATATTAGATTGATGGATGTGTTAGATTCTTAAGAACATGTTCAAATGGTGTTTTGTTAATATTGATGGTATGTAATATGAACAGTCATGTCCAAGAATCGTTTTACTTTAATATTCTCAATAACAATAACAACAATAATAACAATTTATATATAATAATATCTCTATTAAAATAATTCGAATGTTAAATTACTTTATATATATAATATAAGAAATAAACAAAATATTTAATTACAAAAATAATTAAATATGATGAATATAATAAGTTAACATAAAATAAAAATTTTCTAATAATTAAAATTAAAAAAAATAAGGTTCAAATTGGCCACTGAAGCCTGAAGGTAACCTGAGAGCGCAATCAGGCTACTGAACGAAAAAATGTGCAATTAGGCCACTAAACAGTCCAAATGCATGTAATTTCACCTGATAGTAGGTTACCTTCCATTTCATCAGGTTGCCTGCTTACATGGATGGTGATGTGGCATTTTAAAACAATTTTTTAATAATAAATATAATAAATAAAAATTAAAAATTAAAAAAATTATTTTTTAAATATTTTTTATATTTTTAATTAATTTTTATTTTTAAAGTTTATTATTTAATAAATATTAAAAATTAAAAATTAAAAATTATTAATTTTTTAATATTTTAATTAATTTTTTAACATTTTCAATTAATTTTTAATTTTAAAGTTTATTATTAAAAAATATTTTAAAATGTCAACTCACCATCCATGTAAAGAGGCAACCCGATGAAACGGAAGGTAACCTGCTATCAGGTGAAATTGTATGAATTTGGAGTGTTCAGTGGCCTAGTTGCACATTTTTTCGTTCGGTGACCTAATTGCACTTTCAGGTTACGTTCAGTGGCTAATTTGAACCTTATTCCAAATTAAATAGATCGACAAAAATAAAAACTATATTTGTGAATCTTAGAAAACCTAAGACTTGGAAGAGAATCATATTAATTCTCTTCAAACTATAATATTGATGGTATGTTACATTCCTCAAGGAATGTTGTATTTTCTAAGGACTAAGGAGAGTAAGATAACCTAAACAAAATTTGAAATTGTGACATTCCAAAACTCATATTTTCTTAGTTATGTTGTATACTTTGAACCAAACACCCCCTGATCTCAAATTTCATTGAACTAAATAAGAGAATGTGATATTACACTATTCACATTCTTGAGGTGACGTGAGATAACTTGAACCAAACACGACAAACTATAGTTAGGAATTAGAAATTTACTGCCAAACAAAAAAGATAGAAAAAGGAATATAGATAATAGAGAAAAATATATATAAAGAAACAAATAGATGATTACGAATGTGACATTATGATATTGGTTAATAATATACTTTTATTTTTAATAATATTAAGTATTTAGTAATTAGAACAAATTAACAAGTATATCGAAAATTAAATAAAATTAAATTGACGACATTTATTACTTTTTACACTAAAATTGAATTCAATTATTAGTGGATTTATTTTGTAATTATCATATTTTGTAAAGAATCATGAGTATATCAAAATAAGTAAGTATGAAGGAGAAAATATATCCTTTTTCTTTCTTCAATTTTTATGTTTTTAATAAATATATCTAAAATAATAGAGTGGTCAAATTTAAAATAATGACAATGTTATAATTTCTCTGTAAAGTAAAGATGACTATTAAAAAAAAATATAAATACATATTCTATATCAATAATGTGATGAATGATTGACATTGACAATGAGAATTATTTCTTTTTTACTAGTAAATAGCAACTCTCAAATATATGCACTAATATATTATAATTATATAATACAATAATGACACTAACGCATATAATGTAATAAATAGGGAAAATTGAAGTTTTATTTCTTGCCCATAGAATGCATGGTGCATATTGTTGCTGTCATGACTTAATCTTGTATTCTTCTCCATAATTTATTGCCTAAAACCAGCTGAATTATTCAGGCATAGTTTTATTTTTTAAATTGTAGAGCATGTGTAATTTTAGTCTTTAATTAATAATGAATTACCACAGTATCTCCTAATTAATCATTAAGATGTCACATTTAGTCCTTATTCTACTGAATAAAGTTATTTCGAATGAAAACCTAAACAACACGAATATGAAAAAGGGCAAAATATTATTTTCAATTGTGTTTTCTTCCTTATTGCTTATATATGAGATGATGGAGTATCACTTTAGCTATTCATCCCTTAATTTTATAGTTCATTACTCGATCTCCTAATTGACCAATGGACTACCATTGTACTCTATTTTTGTATTCGAGTACATTGAATCACTTTCTCCCAAATGTAATTTTGAAGATTAAAATGTAAATGTTATGAGCAAAAATCATCTTACAATTTGAAATTCGAAAACTTATAACTTGATCTTTCTTTTAGTTCCAACAAGTTCTTACTACACGCTGGAGATTATTATTAAGTCGATTTTTTATGGACAATAAAACATTTGTTGGGGTTTAGCGTATTTAAAATGTGATGATTAATTAGAGTTGTTAATACTCCATAATTGAAAGAAATACTTGTGGCATTTAGAAGCTACTATATCACTCTCAATTAAAACTTATGCTAAAAATGCGTATGAGTTTTTTCGTTCAAAATAATGCCATTCATTAGAAGAAAAACTAAATACATCACCACCATAATGACTAAATTAGGGATACTATTGTAATGTCATATTAATTACAAACAAAATTCATATCGAGTTGATCAGAATGTTAGATTTAGTAATTTTTTTTGAATACTACTAACTCTATTAGAAGGGAAGGGTTTGATGCCATNGCATTTGCTTCTGTAAACAAAAAAACTAGTTATATCTGTTGTTGCATTAGTATGCTCTCCCCTCCCCCTGTTTCTATTTGGCTTGAGTGGTTTAAGATCTTGTTTGCTGGCTCATACGGTATTATTAGTAACTAATACTTTACTATGAGGACTTAATATTCTAGTCCAGTGGGGGTATGTTGCTTTTAAGTTTATTATTCATGATGTTATTTTGAAATACTATGAAGAGGTTCACTTGCCAAAATTACACATGTTGCATAGATGAAAAGTTTTACCGCATCAATTTAGAATGATTTTTTTATATTAATTATTAGGCCTTCCTCAATAGTGTGAATTTTGGTGTGGTTTTAGAAGAGTTTTTTTGTAAGTGTGATTAGGAAAGAGAAAATGGGAAGGGATGAAAAAAAAAAGAAAAAAATAAAAAAATGAAAAGAGGCCGTGCTTAACGCGCCCAGCGGCCGTGCAAATTGTCTGTTGTTCTCCATTGCGGGTCTCACTATTTTTGAAAAAAACTTCATATTATCTAAGCACCCTTGCATTCTCTTTCATCCATGTGGATTTTCTCTAAAAATTTGTGCAAAAGCCACAAATGGAGAAAGCTTTAAAGGTATGTAACAACAAAATATTTACACAATATGAATTTTGGCTTAGAAAAGATCAAGGTATGAGTTTTTACACAAATGGTGAACTTGATTTTTCTGAGGTTCTTTCTCATGCAAGACTCAAGTTCAGAAATGGCAGAAGTTTATTGTCTTTGTGCGCGTTTGGTGCAATTTAGCCCGAGCATATTTATTTGCATTTTTTAATAAATTTTATTTTTCAAATTTTATTTTTATTTTTTTTCCTCCCTCCTATCTTCTTTCTCCTAGTTAGCAGCTAAAAAATCTTTTTGAAAAAACTATTGTTATTGAGGTCGCAATTGCAATAATTGACCAAACATTATTTAATATTGTACAAGACAATCATATCTATAGGGAAGAGAGCCATGTGGGTAGAGAAATTCGGAGTGGTGGGGTTTGCTGCAGCAGGGGCCTGCTTTGATGGGGTTTATTTATGGATCATTGTACCATGTATCAGGGTCTACAATGCATTGTGAATTTTAGTCCAAAATGAATCGTAACATTACGGATTTTACAATTTTTTTTAAAAATTATAATATTACTGTAATTTGAACAAAAATAAAAACAGTGACAAAGAAGCAAGAACAAAAAACACACACAAGTTCATCAGATCACAAAAAAACACACGACAAAAGGTGAATATTTAAATAACATTGTGAAATTTGAAAAACATGGAACATAAGAGATAATATTTGGGTTTATATTCTGTGTATCCTAACATTCGAATGCACAAACACATCACAACTTGTGTTACTAACATGAATACACAGAACGGTTGCCTAGAATACACAGAATGATTGCCTAGAATACACAGAATATTGACACAAAATACACAAAACTTATCTTCCTAACATTCGAATGTTACTAACATAAATACACAGAACGGTTACCTAAAATACACAGAACGTTTGCCTAGAATACACAGAATATTGACACAAAATACACAAAACTCATCATCCTAACATTCGAATGTTACTAACATGAATACACAGAATGGTTGCTTAGAATACACAAAACGTTTGCCTAGAATACACAAAATATTGACACAAAATACACAGAACTCATCCTCCTAACATTCGAATGCACAAACACATTACAACATGTGTTACTAACATGAATATACAAAATGGTTGCCTAGAATACACAGAATATTGGCACAAATACACAGAATGAAATTTAAACTCGTATACTTTGTGATAATAGTTATAAAATATAATGATTTGAGGGTTTTTTTTAACCATCACATTTTAGATTTAGTTTTCAATTATTACTTCAGGTTGCTAATTTTGTTCTTCACTTTCTCTAAAAGTCAAGTTACCAATTTTGTATACAGCATTTAGTATCTATGAGAATAATCCAAATTCACCACAGAATTATCAGGAACTTTATAAGCTCATCATTTATATGGAAATATTCTAAATTAGGACTCATAAAATCTAATTTCAATTATACATTTACACATGTGAGAAATCAGAAATAGCGCTTCCACCATCATCACACGAAATGAATTCATTATTACACATAAAAGAAATTAAAACAAGAATTTTTATCATTGTCAAAATTTAATCAATTACAACGTATGAAAATAAGGTCAAAATACGAGCATAAGTC
>CM008334.1:38922479-38935014 GCA_002525835.2 Ipomoea batatas | reverse complement strand
TTCCCACTATCTTGGTTCCCAATTATTTGTTGGGTGAAAAATACGCAATAGAATAGGTTTATGTACTTGTGGTCTGGTGTGTGCATCATATCATTGGTCTGTGTGCACTTCACCTCACCATTTAATTATGGTGTCTGCAATTCCTAACCAACATCCACCAAAGTGGTGCGCACAAATAGTTTTTATTCCTGTATAGTGGAATTCAATACCTCTGCTGGGGTGCTCACTACTTCAGCATTGGTTGGTGACTTGGTGCAATTATGTTCCCCAACAAAATAATTTATTATTATTTTTTGAAATAATCATAATTCTTTAACTGGTTACATTTGTGTGAGACCGTCTCATGGATCCTTATTCGTAGGACGAGTCGTGTTGGGTCGGATCAACATGCAATTGTCATACTTTCAAATGTAATACTAATCAAAAATAAAATATTTGTTACTTATAATAGAAATTGTAATACTTTTTTAAAAAAAATGTAATCCATTTACGTTTTAATATAAGGGGTCGTTTGGTTCTGGTCATCTGAGATTACCTAGGTAATCTGAGTTTGGTAATGTTATATTACCTTATTTGGTTCAAGTTATGATTGGTGGTAATGTTTCAAGGTAATGTGATTACCCCGTTTCTTTTAGGTAATCTAAGATTACCTTGAATTATTTCAACTTTGCCCTTTTTAACTAATCCTTATATAATAATAATAATAATAATAATAATAATAATAATAATAATAATGATGCGATAACATATATAAAATAAATATATGTTTATATAATCAAATAGACATGTGTATATATTTATATATTTATTTTTTAATATTAAACATCAATACATTCGTACATATAAATAAATAAATAAATAAATACACAAAATAAAGGCGCGCGCGCGCACACACACACACACATATATATAAAAGACATTATAGTTAATTAATTCATATAACTTAAAATATAACCCTTAACCAAACAAAGTAATAGTATATTCCACAATCCAAACCAAACACATCAGGTAATCTTACATTCTCAAAATCTCACATTACTTTTCTGGAGGTAATCTTACCTGATGTAATCTAAGATTCTGTGAACCAAACGCCCCTACAAGTATTATATTTTCCATCAAAAACTAATTTATTATTTAATTTTACTATTTAAATTTATCCTATCATAATTTCTTGGGTAAATTATTGCATGGACCATGGTCCACACAGTTGTGTGGACCAAAAATAAAAAGTACATTATTTTTATACTGAAAGTACATTATTTTTGTATTGTAGGTACATTATTTGACAGTATATATCAAATAATGTACCTTCAGTACAAAAATAATGTACCCTAAAATAATGTAAATACAGTATAAAATAATGTATTTTTTATTTTTGGTCCACATAGCTGTGTAGACCATGGTCCATGCAATAATGATTGAATTTCTTGGGACTTGGCCACTTGGGCATTGGGTACGTTAGTTAATTCATATTACACATTTTCAAAAAATTCCACTTTTATACATTAGATAGCTCTGCGCGCGCCTAATACTCTTCCATCGTAATGCCATAAAGAAACCCTAATACCTAAACCCCTCCGGCCGTCTCTTAAAGCCCCACTTTCCAGGCGGAACCTTGGCCGCTCTTCTCTTTCGGATCCAGCCAAGATGTCGATGTCCAAAACTTCCAAGATGCTTCAATACATCAATTATCGGATGCGGGTCACGGTCCAGGACGGCCGTCAGTTGGTCGGAAAATTCATGGCTTTCGATCGCCACATGAACCTCGTTCTCGGAGATTGCGAGGAGTTCAGGAAGCTTCCACCGACTAAGGGCTCGAAAGAAGAGCGCGAGGATCGCCGCACTCTCGGCCTTCTCCTCCTCCGTGGCGAAGAAGTTATCTCCATGACTGTTGAGGGTCCGCCTCCTCCCGATGAATCCCGCGTCAAGGCAACTGGAGCTGCGAATGGCGTTCCCGGGCCCGGTATTGGTCGTGGCGCTGGGAGAGGGGTTCCTACTGGGCCGTTGGTTCAGGCCCAGCCCGGACTTGCTGGTCCGGTTCGTGGTGTTGGTGGGCCCGCTCCGGGAATGATGCAACCTCAGATCTCTCGTCCTCCGATCAACTACCCTCAGCAACCGCCTCCGGGAATGGCTCCTCCACCGCAGCCCTTGATGGCTAGACCAGGTGTGCCTCCAATGGCAGCGCCGCAGCAGTTCCGACCACTTCCGCCAGGGCAATTCCCGCCGCAGTTTGGGCAACGGCCTATGGTGCCGCCTCCTCCTATGATGAGGGGTCCACCTCCTTCCGGAGCTCCGCCGAGGCTCAATATGCCTGGACAGCCTCCTCGCCCTGGGATGCCGCCTCCACCTCCTGGTGGTCAAGTTCATGTGTTTGGACCTCCCCGTCCTGGAATGCCGCCCCCACAGAATCAGTAGTTGTGGGATTCAGTATGTACAACCGAATCTTCTATCTTTATTGCTTCGAATTCTCGTGTTGCTGTTTCTGTTGTGTTTGTTTTATTGGCTTTTGAGTTCAGCAAAATGACTAATGGCTTTTACAAAGACTTGTGGTTTTGAAATATGCCCAAAAATGTCAGCAGTGCTTTAAAAATGCCCTAGCCTCCCTAGGCAGGAGATATTTCAGCCCTAGGCAACTTTTAGTTGGCTGGCCAACTAAGCGTCTAACTCGAAACTATGAGTCCAATTCAGCTGACTTGGCAAACAAATTAAAAAAAATAACCTAACATATATATTTGACTAGTTTGGGGATTATAAGTGTCTAATTGTCCCTGGTATATATATATATATAAAATTATATATATATAATTACTCAGTACCCGACTAGCGCCTAGCGCCTTCTGCAACATTGAATATTAGTAGTCTTAATTAGAAACCGCAACTCTAAAGTGCTTCTATTTGTATTATCTTTGTGCTAAAAAAAGAGTAATAGATTTAAGTGTGAGGTCTCATGTGATGTATGGAACAACATGAAGAACAAGAAATGATGCCCAAGTACATGGTTAACAAGTGTGATTAGTTGCCCAAATTGATGGTTAATCAGCTTTCTCATCACTTGGAATGCTGTATATGTTTTATGACATGATCTTACTTTGCAATGAAACTTCAATCTACTGACCTTTTGCATGCTTGCATTGATAGGCCTAACTATCTCTATTATTATATTTTGTAAGAAAGGGATATCATGATTATTTATGTTTTCATGTTTTTCATGTATAAAATAGAGTACGTTTTACCTTTCTTAATTAGAAACTTGACTTAAATTTGTCAATTGAGATTTTTGCCACCATGGAGGAATACTCCATTAGAATGCCTGAAAAGAGGTAATGGAGGTGGATTAGCATGCAAACCTATATTTAGAGTAGGATTCTTTAATCAGTGTTGGCTCGAAACTGGTGTTATATTTAGACGACAGATGTTCTTCTTGATAATTAAATGAGGCTTTTGATCAATTTATTATGTGCATGATGATAGAACATGGTGAAGATAGTCATTCTACATTAATATTCTGGTGCCCAATAATTGTTGAGGTAACTCTGTTGTTTTGCTAAAAAAGAGGAGAAATTTTAATTTACAGAGGAATAAAATGATGCTAAATCTTAGGTTTAAAGACTTGTATAGGAATATAATCCAGTGTTAGATTATTCAGAACTTGCTGACCTTCATACTAGGTCTGGACTATGAGATTATTTCTGATAACCTTTGTCATGTATGATCTCCCAATGTATTTGTAATGTCTGTTATAATTTTTTTTTCTTTTGGCGGGTGCAGGTGCACTACAGAACTTGTGTAGCAAGTGTTTTTGTCACCCTGAATTAGGGAGCTATTGCAGTTTGTACTCAAAATTAAGGTAAAAAGGGGTCAGAGGATTAAGAAACTGGTAGCAAGTAGTGACATAATTTATCTTCTCATGTTGATTTCCTTTTTCCTGCTGCCCCCTTTTTGGTACATAAAGTAACTAATACAATTTGGGGATGTTTTTAGTTGAAATCCATGTGGGGATGAGGTTTTTCTTGTTTGATATGATTATATGAGGGATTAAGTTTAGAATATAATTGCTAAGGACCTTGTGGTCTAGTGGCACCAAGTTGTTCCCTCTATGGGAGGTTGTGCGTGGCGATATTGACTCTTTGTGTTTCAATTGGTTGAGAAAGTAGTGGAGACGATTGAGAATGTAGTTATGAACAGATACTCTATTGTAATAGAGTAAGTAGTATTAAAAAAAAAGTTTAGAATATAATTAGTTTGTTCTAAGTTTATCATTAACATTTACTCAGTACTTTGTAAATTGTAATGTATATTGGAAATCTATATTATAGCAAGGCACCATATGTTGTGTTTTGTGAACTTTTTGAGCCTTCTTCCCCTTGAAAATCTATATTTTTTTTTAATAGTTAATTAAAGGTTGGAAGCTTTGAGCTACTTGCCCCTGCACCCAGCTCCTGAGATAGTACAGCTTTGAGCTGCCATTTAGCCTTTATTTATTTTCCATAATTCTAACTTCTGGATAGCTATCAATTGTTATATTGTTGACATTATGTTCCTGTAGATAATTTAACAAATTATTTACCTGCTCCCATAGCATACTATATACTTACAGTTAACATATTATGTATGTTTTGTTTATTTATAAATATATAATCTTTTAACTGAAGGTATATTATTTGAGTATTAATAGTAGGTGTATTTTCATTGGATTAGAATTGTTGGTTCCAGTTCAAAAAATAGTTGAAATGGTCAAGATTTTGTTCCAACTTAATTCTAGCAATATTATTGTGTGGACTGTGATTCAAAAGGATGTTGTTTAATTTTATGAGTTAGAATAATGTATTTTATGTGTTAGAATAATGTATATTATGTGTTACAATAATGTACATTATGTTTTAGAATACTGAAACTTTTGGGGTAAAATAATGTACATTATGCTTTATAATAATGTACATTATGTTTTAGAATAATGTACATTATATTTTAGAATAATGTGCATTATATTTTAGAATAATGTGCATGATGTGAGTTATAAAAATGTACTCCTTCTGTCTTATTTTACCTGTCATATTTACTATTCATTGGTTAAACCAACTCTTTCTTCATTATTTATTTTTTTTTAGTAATTTTTTTTAAAATTTAATTTTTTGTATTTAATAGTACTTTTAATGTAGTTTCTAAATATATAAATTTTATATATTAATGCTAAATTTAATATTATGAAAATTTGAATTAAAAATAACTTCAGTCAAGTTTCGTTAAACGAATCAATCAATCAAAATGACGGAGGTATTATGTTATAGTGGGTTGCGTGAAAAATTACACAAAATGACGTTTGTTTTTGGATCGTGGTCTACACAACACCACAAAGTTGTGTCGACCATGGTCCATGCAATATGTGTCGACCATGGTCCATGCAATAATTATAAAATATTGGTTGGATTTTATTTTTATATTTTCTAAAAACGAGAATAGAGATCTTAATCAGAGGAAACAACGAGGAAGACAACTTTGTCGACACTATCACAATAATTCAACACAAAAATTGTACCTGGCTACATCAATCAATGCTTGGGTTAGGTGTAGACATGAATTGCACTTACATAGATTTATTTCTAACAAATTACTACTTCCGTCCCATTTTGGTTGTCTGGTTCGTTTAACGAGGCTTGATTGGAGTTATTTTTAATCCAATTTTTCATAATATTAAGTTTAACATTAATATATAAAATTTATATATTTAGAAACTACATTGAAAGTACTATTAAACATCAAAAAAAATATTTAAAAATAACAAAAAATTACTAAAGAAAATAAAGAATGAAAAAAGAGTTGGTTTGACCGATAAATAGTAAATAGGACAGGTAAAATGGGACAGATGGAGTATTTTGTAAAAGAATAATACTACACGTGCTTTTAATTTAAATTCTAATTTTTATTATTTTGTATTTATTGTAAAAATTGCTAAGCGCTCGGGGAGTGCTTAGGTCGAGTAAAATACACGCCGAGTGTATTCGTAAAATACACGCCGAGTATTTTTTATTTTTTAATTATTTTTTTTCTTTTTTGAATAGAATTTCTTCACTCTTTGTGGTCCTCATATTTGAAGATTTTGTCCCTAGCTTAATAGCTTGAACAAAGTTGTAAAGCTCTCATTAATAAACATGGAGAAAAGCCCCTTCATGGCCACACTACGAATGAAAATAGGTCGGGCCGAGCTAGAGCCTGGACCTAAGGCTAACCTTAACCCAGCAAGTTTCCATCACTTTCTAAAATGGGTCCCACTTCCACATCATCAAATTTACAAATTCTCTACTATTTATTCTACATCCCTACAAATTTATCTCACTTTTTAAAATGGGACCCACTTTCATTTTATATTATATATATAACAATAAAATAATAAAAAAGAAATCAAAAAGTAAAAATAATAATAATTTATGGCAGCTTTTGCTACCAAATAGTACAAAGGCTGCCATTATGGCAGCCTTTAAGTGTTTGGCAAACTTGCTAAAATAGCAAGTTTGCCAAACACGTAGGCAAAAAAAATGTGTTTAAAAAAGAAGAAGAAAGCCATGTAATGTGCCATGTCATTTAGAAAGTGGTAGAATTTTAGGGATAAGGTCAGCCTAAGCTTTTACGTAGTTTTTATTACTCCATCCGTCCCATTTTACCTGTCCTATTTATTATTCATTGGTCAAACCAACTCTTTCTTCATTGCTTATTTTCTTTAGTAATTTTTTTATTTTTAAATTTAATTTTTTGTGTTTAATAGTACTTTTGATGTAGTTTCTAAATATATAAATTTTATATATTAATACTAAACTTAATATTATGAAAAATTGGATTAAAAATAACTTCAGTCAAGCCTCGTTAAACGAACCAGACAACCAAAATGGGACGGAGGGAGTATTATTATTTTTTTTTTTTTAGGAAAAAGTGTCAAATAGGCTACTGAACTTGTATAGTTTATGTAATTGAACCATCAAACAAAAAATGTGTGCAATTAGAACATGAAACTTGCAAAAAATGTGCAATTATCATTTTTTTTTACCTGTTACTCCAAGTTAAATTTATGATTTGACATTTAATATAATTAATTTGTAAATATTAATACTTGAATAATTACATGTGACTAACATAAGTTATATATAAAAATAATTTTAATTATTATTTTAACAAATATTAAAAAAAAAAAAAACCTTCAGGCCTCCTCTTTCGTCTAATCTGGACAAAGGGGAGGCAGCCCTTCGAATTTCGAAAGTGTCATACCGCATCTACTGAGGGCAAATTATTGAGATATCATGAAGGTAAATCACTTAAGGTTAGGGAATCACTTTAGGGTTAGAGAACATAAGAAAATAATGATATCACAGAGAAAGACAAAGAGTCAGCAGAAATATGAATGGCAATGTTATTCCAAGGGAAGCCACTTGTTGAAAAAATGCAACAAAACAGCAACACATGATCCTTCAAGTTCAAAAAGATGATTATAGGCAAGACACACCAAACATCAGCAACTTTTGTTTATATACAAATCCACAGAACAGTTAGACACCACTCAAATCTGTTAAGTATTTTGTACTTATGCTTGCATGTTAATGTGGAAGACAAAGATGAGGCTACAATTCGCCTAAAGTGAAGCTTGTTTAAAAGATGAGGCTATTTGAATGGTCTATTTTACACATTTTCGTTATTCTTTTTAAAGTTCAAGACTGAGGCTACAATTCGCTTAAAGTGAAGTTTGTTTAAAAGTCTTTTTTTTTTTTTTTTTGAAAGGAGTTTAAAAGTCTATTTAATACGTAGGTGATTAAGAAAATTTTAAAAAATATACATAATACTTCTGCTTTAGAAAAAAAAGTTTATTGACAGTAGTGACCAAGAAGGGAGATTTACAAATTTACCTAAAAAATTGTCAGGAATTGTAGCCTCACAATTGCAGGGGAGAAAGTGAATTAGACAGACAGATTTTTTATTTACTTTTTTTTTTTTTGAAGGAAGACAGACAGATTTATATAAGTAATATTTAAAATTGGGGATTTTGTGGGTGAGAGTTTGGTAATTGATATATATATATATATATATATATATATATATATACACCGTGCGATACACGGACAAATTTGTGAAAATATATAAGTTATATTATTATAGTAAAATATTACAAAAATAAAAGTTAAATTTATATAGTATTATTTATNTTTTTTTTTTTTTTGAATAGATTTCTTCACTCTTTGTGGTCCTCATATTTGAAGATTTTGTCCCTAGCTTAATAGCTTGAACAAAGTTGTAAAACTCTCATTAATAAACATGGAGAAAAGCCCCTTCAAGGCCACACTACGATTGAAAATAGGCCGGGCCCAGCTAGAGCCTGGACCTAAGCTTTTACGTAGTTTTTTATTATTTTTATTTTAGGAAAAAGTGTTAAATATGTCACTGAACTTGTATAGTTTATGTAATTGAACCATCAAACAAAAAATGTGTACAATTAGAACATGAAACTTGCAAAAAATGTGCAATTATCATTTTTTTTACCTGTTACTCCAAGTTAAATTGATGATTTGACATTTAATATAATTAATTTGTAAATATAAATACTTACTTGAATAATTACATGTCACTAACATAAGTTATATATAAAAATAATTTTAATTATTATTTTAACAAATAAAAAAAAAAAACCTTCAGGCCTCCTCTTTCGTCTGATCTGGACAAAGGGGAGGCAGCCCTTCGAATTTCGAAAGTGTCATACCGCATCTACTGAGGGCAAATTATTGAGATATCATGAAGTTAAATCACTTAAGGTTAGGGAATCACTTTAGGGTTAGGGAACATAAGAAAATAATGATATCACAGAGAAAGACAAAGAGTCAGCAGAAATATGAATGGCAATGTTATTCCAAGGGAAGCCACTTGCTGAAAAAATGCAACAAAACAGCAACACATGATCCTTCAAGTTCAAAAAGATTATTATAGGCAAGACACACCAAACATCAGCAACTTTCGTTTATATACAAATCCACAAAACAGTTAGACATGACCACTCAAATCTGTTAAGTATTTTGTACTTATGCTTGCATGTTAATGTGGAAGACAAAGATGAGGCTACAATTCGCCTAAAGTGAAGCTTGTTTAAAAGATGAGGCTATTTGGATGGTCTATTTTACACATTTTCCTTATTCTTTTTAAAGTTCAAGACTGAGGCTACAATTCGCTTAAAGTGAAGGTTGTTTAAAAGTCTATTTTTTTTTTGAAAGGAGTTTAAAAGTCTATTTAATATGTAGGTGATTAAGAAAATTTTAAAAAATATACATAATACTTCTGCTTTAGAAAAAAAAATTTATTGACAGTAGTGACCAAGAAGGGAGATTTACAAATTTACCTAAAAAAGTAAAAAATGGTCAGGAATTGTAGCCTCACAATTGCAGGGGAGAAAGTGAATTAGACAGACAGCTTTTTTTTTTTGAAGGAAGACAGACAGATTTATACAAGTAATATTTAAAATTGGGGATTTTGTGGGTGAGAGTTTGGTAATTGATATATATATATATATATATATATATATATATATACACCGTGCGATACACGGACAAATTTGTGAAAATATATAAGTTATATTATTATAGTAAAATATTACAAAAATAAAAGTTAAATTTATATAGTATTATTTATAATTTATAGAAAAATGAGATTTTTAATATACAAAGTTATTACTAATCTTGCAAAAGATTTATGGTATATTATACATACATAAATATACTACCCAAATTAAAATATCCAAAAAGTTTACGAAATTGTTCTTATTTCTTTATAATCACTTTGAATTTTTGTTATGTATGCGTAGGCGTGTACATCATAAAATTGGAAGCGGAGATGGTCAAGGTCACCATCTCCGACGATGTGGAGCTAGAGACGTTGATTAGAACGCCGAACAAGAACGGCAAGCATGCTGAGCTAATTGATGACCCCAAGCAAAATAGTGGCATACAGGTTGAGGCAAAGGTGCCAAAAAGAAGAAGGGGTGGTGCCAAGGTCCCTATACTCACCCACCTGCCTCCACCCCTGATCGTATCTTTTCTAAATTTAAATTTGTAAGCATTTATTAAATTTTTTAGGGTGGGGAGGTGCAGAGGCCCTACTACCCACCCACCTACCTCTGCCCCTCGATGTATCATTTTTTAATTTAGATTTGTAAGTATTTATTAAAATTTTTTGGAAGGGGGTGGTGCCAGGCCCCACTACCCACACACTTACCTCTGTCTGTTTGTATCCTTTTTTAATTCAAATCTGCTAATTTTTCTTTTCTCTTTCTTCTCCTCTCACCACCATCACTAGTGTCTTCTTCTCCTCCTCAGGGCCACCGTCACAGTCCACCACTGCTGTCATCTCCTCTTTCTTTTTAATTCTTCTTCTTCTTCTTGTAGCATTTTGACGAGAAGAAATTTGAAAAGGAAGGTTTTACCCAGGAATCGTGAAAAGAAAGTTTGGGAGATAGAGTTATCAAAAATTGGAGATGTTATGGGCCTGTTTACTAACAGGAAATTTTCTCCAGTTTTCTGGAAATTTGGAAATATGGAAAACAGAAAACAGAAAACATGTTTACTAGCACAGTTTTCATTTTGAAAACAGGAAATAATTTCTCAGTTTTCCAGAAAATTGAAACACTATAAAAAAATGTTTTCTAAATGGGAAACATAATCAGCTATCATCTATTAGACTATATGTCACTATAATAACATTCTCACCATTATCAACTTACATATTTGTTCGTTAGTATGATTACATTCATTATCATCTTCTATCTTTTCTATTTGCATTAATTATTTATTTAAACATAACTTATTTGCTTATGCTTAAAATTATAAATCATTCACATTATCAAAATTAAAAATTGAAATCTATACCACATTTTATATTTTGATTGAACTCAATTGATTATTGGTTCGAATATTTTTAATTATGTTATATCGGATACAAGTTTGGTCCAAATATCGAATATCGAAATTTCACATATATTACTATAGTAGAATTCAAAATAGAAACTATATATTATATACATGTCATTCAAATCAATATATCCAAACATATTATAAATATTAGATCAAAAAATATTAATATTATCTAAACTAAATTTTATGTGAACTTAATAGGTTATTGGTTCGGATATATTTTTATTTATGTTATATACAGATATAAATTTGGTTCGGATATCAAATGTAAATTTCTTTTTTACATATATTGGTCTTAAAAGTAAAAATTATATTTATTTTATTTAAACAAAAATATTTTAAAATATTTTAAATATAAGGTCTAAAAATCACTCGAAATTAAACTTATTGTTAATTTTATAACACTAATCTAAAAAAAATAAATTTGAAAAAATAAGTGTTAGTAAACAAGTTTTCTAAACAGAAAATAGAGAATTGAAAACAGAGAATGAAAACTGAAAAATTAGAAAACAGAAAACAGAAAACAGTTTTCTGTTAGTAAACAAGCCCTATGTTTTTTTGGGAATGGATGGAAAAAAGTCGTGAAGGATAACTATGTCATAAACGGAGACCAATAGTTTTTTTTATCTTTAGCGGTTGTGATGCAGTGTTTGATTTCTTTGTAGTTGACCCATTCCGGTTGTGAAAAGATAGGGGTGGAAGGTGAACATGCTAGAGTGACAGAGTTTATAAGAAAGGGCAGTGGTGATGAGTGTCATGATGTATTTGTTTTGGAGGCAGATATCTATAGTATTGTTAAGAAAGATGTTAAGAAAGAAGAGGATATAGATATCAATATCTTTAGTAATTTCTAGAAAGATGTAAAGAAAGAAAAATATATGAATATGGATGCCAATGCAAGAGATCGAGGAGGGAAATGATAATGATCATCATACAGTAATTTCCTAGGATATGAGTACAACAGAAGAGGATGACAATTGCACGGTGGAGCAGCCGTGCAAGTTGGTTGCACAGTTTGTGAAGAAGCTGTGCAAGTTGGTGGCACAGTCCATGAAACAGCCGTGCAAATTGGTGGCGCGGCTGTGCATGCTGGGTGTTTCCAAGATGCTAGATATGAAGCTCTGATCGGAAACCTCCTCCACCCCAGACCAGCTCTGATCAGAAACATCCAGCCAATTAAATGAAGCAACCAAGATATATAGTTGGACTTGAACTTGAAAAGAGCCTCCTCCACCACTGCTTCAATGAAGGAAATGGATCCATCTACGACCGGAACCTTGCTGGAGTTTATGATTCGCCTAGGGGTAAACATGCCCGCCAAGCAAATTTATACATAACCTTCTTGTTTACCGATCGCCACCCCCTTCTTGTTTACAGCTAGTACAGTGTTCATGGCCATCATCAATCGATCCATAACCTTCTGCAGCCTGCTTGTCCAATCTGTTCATAGCAAAGGACATATTGATGGATAAATCATACCCGGACCCACCACGGAGTTAGCATGGAGCGCGGGTCAAGGGTTTCCCGACCCGAGAGCACGACCCGGGTCCGTTCGGCCCAGGACCAACCTCCGCGAGGTCGTCTGGGCCGAGCTCTGGGCT
>CM008334.1:38834311-38844717 GCA_002525835.2 Ipomoea batatas | reverse complement strand
ATATATGTTTGTTGATTCCAGTGATAACAAATGTTATTAGCATCCACTTTAAACCATCGTCAACGACACAGTTCGTAATTAGGTATGTTTGCTGATTTCAGTGATTGACGAACGCCAAAAATATTATATAATGATAATAACAAACCCACAATAAAATCTTATAATTAAAAATCCCTAAATATCATGAACCCTAATTTCAGTGATTAATCAATTTAAGACTCCGATATCAAATGTTAATTAAAACGTTTATGTGCTTATAACTTGAATGCAGAAGCACAATTAACAATGAATCACATGTAAATCAACTCAATCAACTAAACAATGTTCATGATCATGAATCCTTAATTAAAACAAGAATAAGGATAAAGACTTACTTGGTTCCGTGTAATCTCTAACTTGAATAACCGATAATGCTTCACTTCTCTAATCTGTATGCCTTAATTACCTCCTGATGATATGGGGAGCACGTCACTAGGAAGTCAGAACCAATGCATGTCCAAATGATTTGAATCGAGGATCGATGGTGAAAAGTTGAGATCACGAGACTATTCATATCGATCCAAACTTGATGCAGGTCCGAATGAGAACTCGATGCAGTCACGCAAAATGCTGCACAGAGCATCCGATCCAAAACGCTAATTACGTCGTAATCTTGTGTCTTCAAGGTAATTAATGCAATTCTCGTACTCCTTGCGATGAATCACAAAGCATCCAACTGAGAGAGATTGCATCCGTATGCTTTCCACAGCCTCTTAACGATGCTAGTTTAATTTGCAATTCAACACTGTGAATTCCACAAGGTCTTGGAATTCCAAATTGACAAGGTTATCTTAAATATTCAAGTTGCCATATGTGCTCGTGCATGCTTTCCTAATATATTTCCCATGCTTTGCCCACCAAAATTGTACTTACCTTGAAGGATACCAAAATATTTCCTTGGAGGGCGTAGAGATTCACAAAGATCATATGTGAGAATTTTGAGGATCGGTGAAAGGTAGAGATCACGAGACTATTCGTATCGATCCCCACAGACGGCGCCAATGTTGGTTTTATGACTTTTGGGTAGTCAAAGGCAGGCCAACACTACCTGTTAGAATAGCGAGAATATAGGAAATATGTAGGAAAATATACTGAAAGAATATAGGTATTGTATTGCTCAGAATTGCTTGTCCTTTCTCCGTGTGTGGAGGGTCTATTTATACATATTTTGGGCCTAGAGCCCTACAAGGAATAAGAATCCTGGACCGCTCCATATTGGGAGTCCCTGTTACATTATAACTAATAAGCCCTAATCTTGTTAATATTACAAGTGCTAAGTCTAATCCTTATCGAACTCTTCTATAGCTTTGTGTTGAGGGTCCTTCTTGGGCTTTCTTGATCCAATTGCTTTCTTGGGCCGGTCCATGTAGTCCAAGCCTAGTGTATTATCCATCAATAGGCATACCTTCTGAAGGTTTGTCATTGTCCTTGACCTTCAAAGACTTTAGATACTCCGTGCAATTTCTTTTCCAATGTCCTTCTTTGTTGCAATGGAAACATTTTCCTTTACTTGCAACCTTCCCATTTGTTTTGGTCACTCCCCAGTTGATTTCTCTTTAGAAGCCTTCTTGTTATTTCTCTTCATCTTTGACTTGGAAGAGGCCAAAAGAACTGTATCAGTGTTCATACCCTTCATTGTAGCATGAGCAATGCACAACATATTGTGCAGATCAAATTTGGAACAATGAAGCTTATTGATGTGGAAATTCATTATGAAATGCCCAAAAGAATTTGGAAGAGATTGTAGAATTAAGTCTACTTCAAACTCAATGTCAATGAAGATATTTAATTCTTCCAATCTCTCCAATAAGACAATCATATTTAAGACATGATCTCCTAGATTTCCTTCTTCTTGTAGTTTTGCTCGAAATAAGGCCTTGGTAACCTCATAACGTGCAATCCTATTGTGCTCACCGTACAACTCTTGTAGGTGATTGACCATAGATTTTGCATTAGATATCTTTTCATGCTGATGTTGTAACTCATTGGTCATAGAGGCAAGGATATAACTCTTAGCCCTCAGATCATCGTCCTTCCACTTATCAAACGTTGCAACCTTAGCACATTATGAACAACAAGTTGATCAACATCAACATCATCTGGTATGATACCAAATCAGTGGAGGATCTTAGATCAAAATATAACTGATCTTTTTCAGATTGAGAACAATTCTCAAATTTCGGAGCCAATAAGTGAAATGTAGTCCAGTAAGTTTGTTTTCTTCGAGTATTTTTGACAAAGGATTTAAAGCCATTTCAAATTAACTGCAGAAAATAACATTAATTGTCAGACATGATTCTTAGTTAAACTATTCGATTTTTGATTATATAATCAAATAGTACCTCCCACTAAATTTTTCGAATCCTGCACTTCCCAAGCAAGATACAGAAATCCGTTGGAAGATTTCTAATGGGTAATCGAGGTCTTACAAATTTATCTCATTCCCCACCTTAAGGGGCATCTTGGAATTTGAAAAATTTGTAAGTGGCCAACTCTTGCCAATACATCTCATGCATGATTCGATTTTATTAAACTTGAGCTCCATGGCCCATTGAACCCCACCTTAAGGGGCATCTTAGCCCAATGGACTCAATTAAGTCAAGCCCACCATCCTGGTAACAAGTAGAGTTGAACTTTGATTTTTTTCACCTTTAGTGGTTTCTTGAAAAGAAAAGTTTCTAAGTGTTACCACATCACATGTTTAAAATAAGAAAATCAAAATATTTTAAAATAACACGTTACCCCTATGTTGGCATAGCCAACACCGTGCTAAGAAAAACATTTGAATTCTCAAGATGGTGGAGAGTCACGATTAGGTAATCTCAACTCTTAAGGCCTAACCATTTACAACTTAATATTTTAATATAGGAAAGATTTTAAGAATTATTAAGTTTCACTTTACTCATGAAACATATTCACATATATCACACATATATATAAAGTGCATGAAAAGTAAACTCGATATCAATCATGGACTTCTAAATGGTCAAAATTGAGTCAGGTAATTTTGAACGTGCACAGTGAATAGTGAAAAATTAAAATTCTATCTATTACATGTAAGCTTCCTTACATAGCCTTCGGTTCTTCAACTCTTGAAGTCTTTGAGATCGTTGTACACACATTTTCTATCTACCAGAAAAGGTGTACATGTTTCGGGGAAGGGATTTACATTACAATAACAGATAAAAGACACGCAGGCCCCAATTTTAATTAATCACTAAAAACGACGCAAAACCCAAAATAAATCACACTCATTCAACGGGTCTTAAGTCCATGACCAAACCCACATGCTAGGTAAACCATATATAGCATAAAATAAGTAATGCATTAATTTGTGGTTTTATAAGATATAATCCAATTACATCATAAAATATCCAATATCTAATATTTTATTTGGTAACAAAATTCTAATGGTCATATATATATATATATATATATATATATATATATATATATATATATTCAAATTTATAATATTACCATAATTAATTTGGTAATATTATATTTTCCACAAAAAAAACACGTTAATCTTTGTTCCAAATTGTATCTTTGTTGCATCCTCTGCTTGATCGCCGCCTTCAACGTTGTACACCTCCGTCAGCATACCGCATCACCTCACCATCTCCGACCATCAGCAGAAGAACGACGGCGACTTTTGTTGCGTCTCCTGCCTCTCGCCATACCCCCGGTGCGCCATCCGACAACAACCGATACTGGAGTCATCGACGATGGACTCTTCATCACCTTCTCCAAGAGCGATGTCGCGATGCCACCTCACCATCTCCGACCGCCTCTTGCTGGAATAGTCAGCAATACATTACTAGTTCCAACTGGCAGACTCCAATGCGCAGGCGAAGAAGATGACTCCTCACCACGACGACACCTCACCCGAAAATTAAGAACGGAAGAATGCAGAGAACAAATCGGAAAATCGCAAATCTTATGTAAAACACTTTTACGTAAAAAGATGAAAATCCAGCAAGAGTTGTACTACCTCTAGCCCGTCCACCGGCTGGGCATGCGAGAACTCTCAGAGATTTTACGTGAAAACTCTTTTTTGACAAATCTCTTTTACACTTGTATGCCTTAAGAAATAGGGCAAGGCTTATATATATAGAATGGTTTGGACCCAAAGATGCTAGCCTTTAAAAGCCCAAAACTGCCCAATATTGAATTAATTCATTAATCAGTTATTAATGTATTAGTTCAAACTCGCGTTGGTTGGAGCCCACGAGGTTCACCTCAATCACCATGGCTGATAGGCTGATCTCGGCCTCCTTCTGACTACTTTCTCCAACAACATTGGCTTCAGAACTCTTGTTCTTCTTCCTTAGAGCTTTGCATTCAGACGACTTGTGGTCATTCTTGCCATAATTGAACAATTTACAATGAAACTTAGTCTTGGTAATGCCTCCCTTTGGACCTAGCTTCTGCTTGTCCTTCTTAGCTTTCTTAGAGGTTTTATCGTGCTCCACGATGTTGATCTTAGCGCTACCAATGACAGGACATTTCCCATCATTTTTCCTATTTCCCTCCTCAATTCTGAGTCTTTGGATCAGGTTCTCCAAGTTTATTCCCTTTCGCTTGTGCTTTAGGTAATTCTTGAAGTTCTTCTAACTTGGAGGCAACAAGTGGATTATAAACGCCACTTGGAAGGCTTTACTCACCACCATGTCCTCATCACAAATCTCGTCAAAGATTAGTTATAAATCTTCAACTTGACTTAGCACGGTATTGGAATCAACCATTTTAAAGTCAATGAATCGATCGACAACAAATTTCTTTGCCCCGACATCCTCGCTTTTGTACTTGTGATCAAAGGCTTCCCACAACGTTCTCACTATGCCAATTTTGCGATATACATCGTATAGCACATCACACAATCCATTAAGGATGTAGTTTTGGCAAAGGAAGTCAGAATCCTTCCAAATGCCAACTGTCATTATGGATTGAACATCCTATTCCTTTAACTCAGGAACCCTCTCGGTCAAGAACCTTGCCAAGCTGAGAGTTGTAAGGTAGAACAATATCTTTTGCTACCACCTCTTGAAGTCCAATCCATTGAACTTCTTTGGCTTCTCAACCGAACCACTCGGTACTGAAACTGGTACTTGTATCATGGGGATATACCCGACCCCTCGGTGCTCCCACCCATTGGTTTGTGAACCAACATTCACCGATGCCTAGGAATGTGCAACATTGTTGCTGCTCCCACCATTATTGTTTTCAACAAAATCATCCCCATTGCTGGTAACAGGCAAAATGAGGTTCTCTATTTCTTCAAGGAATTCAGAGACAAAGGAAAAGAGATAAGGTTTTAAGCTTGTAGAGAACTAATCCTCCAAAAAGATTATTTTTAGAAAAAATAACAAGCACAAATATGAAAGGTTAGAGCTAATAGTAAGAGTCGAGCGAAACACTCTCTCCTTAAAACCTTATTTGCTACCTCAAAAAAGGTGCTAGAATCGTTGTAGCCTAGGTTTCTTAGGATAAAACATACTATGGTTTAATGTTTGAGCACTCAAACAATTAAACCCAGCGAACTAGAACAAGGGATGAATACAGGAGGTTGAGAAGGAAGATAGATAAGCAGTGTTTTTGAGAGTTAGAAACATAGGATATGTTGTGTCTAAATTCTGCTGCTCATCAACCATGCTTATATATGAGAAGATGAATTAATAGCAATTAACATGGCATTCAACACTGGTTTAATACCCAGATTCTAACCTCATAACAAACAACCATTACTCTGAAAACTAATTCTAAAATTTAAAATTGGAATTAATTCGTAATTAATTCCGTAACGTATGAATTAAAATCCAGAACGATAATCCGAAGAGTGGTTCGAATCGTGAGTAGTTCGAATTGTTACTACTTCGAATGGTACTTACGAGAGGAGGAGTCAATGACTACCATTCGATCAATCCCATTTGACCGAACAGTAACTACTCCCACTCGGTCAACCCATTTGACCGAATGGTAAGTCTTCCAACCAAATAGTACATGTTACTACTCGGATAGTAGCTAAAAATTTTGGAAAAAGGTAACTACTACCACTCAGTCACGAGTTAAGCCTTTTCTGGCTCATTTTGCAATTTGATTTGCCTTAGAAAGAGAGCCTATATGCTATACAATTCAATAAGCCTTAGAAAGACTCTTGTATAAGTAGTGGTGCAAACCCACTTCCCAAACCAATGTGGGACAAAAGCTACATGAAAGCTTTTTCTCTCCATTTTTCTAACTTAAATGGGTCAACTTTGAGAACCAATTTCTCATTCACCCATTATCCGTTTCGAGCGTAAAATATATCAATCTCTTCGTCTAACTACGAAGAACCCGAATCCACTCTGACCAGACCCAAATCGAAAGTAGACCCCACATATATTTGTACCACAATATAGCCACTAAAATGCCATTTTATGCTATTTTTTCCAACAGTTATTTGTCTAGAGAATATCAACGCTCTACGGTCAACCAACAATCACTCAACTGATTATCACATTACTCGCAGGTGAATTTTTCTCTAATATAGTTATACTTACTAAATATCAAAATATAAGTGTACCTCAAGATCTTACAATAACTAACCGACAAGTAATTAAATTAATGATATATAATGCAATGCAAATTATCTACCTATTGCATTTATACACTTAGGGTGTGTTTGGAAACCCGGAAAATGATTTCTGGAAATCATTTTCCGGGTTTTTGGTGTTTGGGAAGAGCATGGAAATTATGGTCAAAGGAAAATAACACATTAGTCAATGGAAAATGAGCCTATTTTGGGGGAAAATGACTTCCCTTTTTTTTTTGGGGAAGTCATTTTCGAACACGCCTCATCCCTCTCTTCACACGTTTCCCTCACTCCACTTCATCCTCTTCTTCTCTCACGCCTCTTCCTCCAGTCTCTCCGATCATCGCCGACGTTTCTTTCTTCCCAGCCTCCACCCACCGGAAAGTCGTCGGCTACGCAGCAACATGCGAAACATCCATCGATGTCCGATCAATGATTTGAGCATCAGGGCCTGACCGCAGAGAGGGGACGACTCCACCCCTGCCCTCCGAACCTGGATTTGACGGTTGGATCGCCGGCCATGGACGAAGCTCGTCTGAATTACGAGAAATCGTAGTTGGCCCCGGCCTTCAATTCAATCTGACAATGGCGATCAGTCAGAGGTTGCTGGATGAAGGCTTCAGAAGGCCGCAAAGGAGGATCGCCGCCAAAGAAAGTACGTGGCCCCTCCGTTTGAGACCGCCGGAAGTATGGCCGCCAGCCCAAGAAATTATGGCCGGAGGAAGTTTTACGAAGAAAGCAGGGATTAATGTTTGAATCTCTCATTTCACTGCCTTTTTTTTTCTTTTGTTTTCAAACAATTTTTCAGTGCATTTTATTTATTCTTTTGCATTTTAATATTGGTAGTTGCTTGCAAATGTTTAATTAATATGTAAAGTGTTTATTTATATAATTTTGTTCATTTTCTAGAAAATGAACCAAACAAACTAAGACTGTTTTCTGAGATGCAACTAAACACCGGAAATGAAAATGTTTTCTGGAAAATAACTCATTTTCCAGAAAATATTTTCCAGAAGTCATTTTCCTGGTTTCCAAACACACCCTTATTTTAGAACACTGAATTTTTGTGATATTCGTTGCATGCAAGGAAGACTCATACTATAGTTTATTTTTCGATTTTTATATGTTATAAATCATAATATCATAATGAACGGATACTTTGATAAAATATGAAGCATGAGTAGTCTGTCAATCAATGGTTATGGACATCACATTTCAACAGTTTAGATGGGCTTCATCCCAAAAAGCCATACACTCCATTTAGTAATCTGGAGTGAAGTTTGGATTAACAGTTTAGATACAGTTTATTGCTGGCTAGTATGATGATTTGAATTTTGAAAGCATAGAAACAAGCTCGAAACATGCTTATATGCTTGAATGGTCTTACTCACTCTTACCTCAAAGTTACTACCCACTATCACACAATGCTTTATGTTGTATATTGGACTCAAGGTTACTAACTTCTCACAATAGTTAGAGACTTGCTTTATATGTATAAAATATTGAAAAAAAACATTAGGTTTTAGATGTGAGTTTTACTTATATATACCGTGAAATCTGAAACATTTTGAAATTTAGTGATTAGTAAAATCAATATGTTTTACAGTTTGACTATCAAAACTAATTTTATGGAAAAGATAACATAATATATACATGTAGATTATAAAATTAAAATTTCAGTGTTAATATTGTTATGACTCAATGCTTTGATTACATTAAAAGTGATTTTTTAAAATTTCAAGCTCAAGATATGGTACGCTTGATGAGTCGCAACTGGAAGGTCAGTGATCCGCTCGCCGACTTTAGATATCGTTGATCAAATTAATCAGTACATGTGAGACATGAATATTGCAAAAGGACGAACATATTTAAGTTGTAACTCTTTGTGTAAGGCAGAACCAGACGGTGAAAATCTATTAGAAGTACACACGTACTCCTAAATTCTTAAATAGTTTGAGATTGTATGATTTTCTTAATCATTCATTGACATTAAAGGTCAGTGCACTTGTTATGTTATTGCGGAAGATAGACCATTCTCTTGTTGAAGCAAGATTGATAAATCACATTGTTGAAGAAAGAATAGTTAATGGGACACATGAAGGAACCAAAGTTCTTATCCCTCGAATGTCTCTCACTCTTTCTGATACGAGATTGCCCTTCAAGTTCCAGTATAAATAATTCCCATTGATGCTTGTATATGCCATGACTATCAACAAAAGCCAGGGCCGAACACTAACTAATGTTGGGTTATTGCTAAAAAAAACTAGTTTTTAATCACGGTCAATTGTACGTGGCTTTCTCCCGAGTCACCCATCCTGATAGCCTGAAAGTGTTAATTAGTTCTAGACGAGGATGGACAAGATTGTGT
The DNA here is from genome assembly GCA_002525835.2 of Ipomoea batatas. NCBI lineage: Eukaryota > Viridiplantae > Streptophyta > Magnoliopsida > Solanales > Convolvulaceae > Ipomoea > Ipomoea batatas. The sequence continues at coordinate 38,835,736 of CM008334.1, read as the reverse complement.
TGCTACTACCAATGTTGTCTACAAAGAGGTTTCAATAATGTGTAAATACAGCCGGTGATATTATGTTTTTTTCCAAGATGGAAAAATTGCTATATATCTACACAAATATATATCTTCCATACATATGAATTAGAATAACAATTGATTCCTATAACTGAGTTACTAGAGAACGAGCATATTTACCCAATTTATAAAAATCCTAAACAATGATATATAAAATCTCTAAAGTTCTAGCACCGCATGCATACATCTACACATTAGCTATTAATTAAGCAATTATTTGTTGGAATTCAAACAAGGATAACATCAAAAAACATAATCGATCCAAAACATATCTTCAATTGCACTATATAATATTTGATGTTATAATTTATATAATTATATATCGATCCAAATATTCTTAATATATTATAACAAATTCATTCCGTGCATCGCACGGGTGAAAATACTAGTATTATTAATAGAGATTACCTAATTTAACCTTACTTTTATGATTATCCGTTAAGATTTCCGTTAAATATTCTCTTTTCTGTTAATATTTCGTTAACTTTTAACTTACCCATTAATTTCTATAAGAAAGGTCTTAGGTTCGAACCTCATCTCAATCAAATTTGACATAATTAAGTTTCTCACTTTATTTTACTCTTATTAAATTAAATAAATTAGTAGCTACAACAAAAAATGATACATATGTATTTCTTTAATTTAGAATTATGTGTCTACAATACCTTTATTTGAAAAAATTATTCATTATCAAAAAATTAAATTAAATAAGAGAAATAATTCCATTAGTTATATTGTCTTTATTTTCTCTCATGCAAAGATTCTATACATTCAAATTTATCAATTGAAATTCATTACATTGTCCATTATCTTATTTTTACAATATCTTGTAATTAAATATCAAAGTTATAGTACAAAATAATGTTATATATTTATTTACCAAGTATTTTATTAATACTATGAAAAAAAATTAAAATAATTTGAAGCTAATTATATTAACTATTTGGGGATTGGTTGACAAAGAGAGTACTCAAATAACCCAACAAATTGAAGCAGAATCACTCTATTTTACTCTTATTAAATTAAATAAATTAGTAGTTACACCAAAAAATGATACATATGTATTTCTTTAATACCATGAAAAAAATAAAAAAGAATAGTTTGAAACCAATCATATTAACTACTTGGGGGATTTGTTGACAATGAAAGTACTCAAATAACACATTACCCAACAAATTGAAGAGAGAAACTACTTTTTAATATCTTTGGAATACATAATATTTTAAATTTTCAAATTTTTATTAATTTATTTAATCTTTTTTCATAAACTAGAGATTTCTTTATCCACAATAACTCATTCAACAATAATGGTTGAACCAAATGAACTCAAAGCCGAACACCTAAAGGAAAGTCCATAGCTCC
>CM008334.1:38767583-38789599 GCA_002525835.2 Ipomoea batatas | reverse complement strand
CCCCGAGGACCCCTACGACACCCCGCACGGAGATCTGGACCGAAAGGGTACTGATCAATTGGTACCGCAGCCTCCCGAGCTTTCAGACAAAATTTGTGAATATGACCCATCATTCCGCAATAAAAACAAAAGCTATGAAGGCGCTCGTATCTGAACGTGACCCAACTCCAAGACTTATCTCTCTTTAAAAGTTTCATGCGCCTTTTAATCGGTTTGTTAACCGACAAAGCAACCCTTATGCGATAAAAGTCCAACCACGGAGCTCCAACAAAACGTTCATCATGCTTAACAAACACACAAAGCTAATTACCAACCTGTTCGAGTATCATAGTGGACGTGTAGCCAACCGGTAAATCATGTACCTGAACCCACATGTCAACCGTATCAAGAGGCACTGACCCTGGCAACACGCCATCCGGCACTGCTCTGCAGACTAGGGTAAAATTCTCATACGACCAAGGGCCTTCATCCAACACATACCGTAAGTCTGATTCATGAAAAAACACGAACATGAAGAGGTTTGGCTGCAACTCTGTTACTTGAACACCCTTGACCGGCTGCCACACGGAAGCAAGGACTTGACGCATGTACTCAAGCTTTACTAACTTGCTGGTCAAGAACCGACCAACCATCGGCCACGTTACCAACGCCGCACCGCCCTCACCATCTTCACCATCAACCACCGGCTCAAACGCCTCCTCTTCCTCCTCCAAAGCCAAGTCCGCCCATCTAGCGGTGAGCCCTCCTACACCTTCGGCTGATGCTGAGCTCGCCATGCAAACCGCCTGCGCAACGCCAGGAAGAAAACGCCGGACAAACGACCGGAAAAACCAAGCAAAACGAACGGAAAACCTAGGATAAACTAGGAAAGAGACGAAGCCCTAGAAAACCCTACGGAGAGAAATCCACCGCGTGAAAAAATTTCAAAATTCAAGCTTTTAAACCTTCTTATTTTTCAAAAAATCAGCTTCATCTTTCCGAACTATTTTCCAAAATTCCAATTGATCAAAATCATAACCATCAATTTTTATATCACCAACAAATAATCCAAATTTGCTTCTAATATAATTCAATTTAATTTCTATGTGAATTCCTCCAATATTTGACACAATCAAATCACCGACAACTAGAGCGTGCATTTAAATAAATTCAGCCAACACATTCATCATATTGTTGGTTGAAATGATAGGTACATAACCTTAGTAGCCCAACTTCTTCTAAAGCTTGGATGATCCTGTGAGCCAAATCACTATTTTCGATCACTGCCATGAAACTCAAAACATTGAGGATGCTTCCAGTTGTGATACTAGATGTCAAGTCTTTGAAGCTATTGGTGGAATGTCGTTCCATTCATGGCTATTTGAATGGGTAGCCATAGATTAAGAGTATTTGGAGCTCTAAAGTTTTCGGATATGGTGGTAAAGCAAAAGAGATGAGAGAAATTTAAGAAGAAAATGGGCCATGTGTGGTCTTTGACGTGAGGAGAGAGAAAATAAGTAGGTTTTATAAAACTTTTATAAAAAGGTGTATTTTAGCTTGAAGCTTTTTTCGGCTATGTGGAGAAATAAAGAAGAAATTTAAGGAAGAATATGGGTGGTATAGTTCTTGCTTTGACATTAAGAGAGAGAGAACAAGTGGGTTTTATAAGACTTTGATGGTTGAAAGATAATTTTGCCCTTCTTAGGTGTACATGATTGGAGAGGAATAGTTATTTAGTCAAATCTTCAAGAAAATTTTGACAACAGTAATTTTGAGAGATTGGTTAATTAATCAAGAAAGATTTGATGAATTTTAATCATTAATTAAGATTAGATAATCTGGTCACTGGTCAGTAAATAAAGTGTATACAACATTCATATTTCAACGATAAAGTCTTATCAAATAAGGTTTCCTCAATAAATGAACTTCCACTTCTTTTTGCTTACTTTCACCGCTCTTAAAGCCTTTAATATTTTAAAAGAATTTGCAGATTTGAACCTAGGACACGCGAGAAACATAATTTGTTCTTTAGCAATTGTTTTGCATTATCCTTTGTGATTCTAAGCAACATATAATTCTTAAGTTTTTTGTGTGTTGTATAATCTTTGCTTTGATGTAGACTTACTTATATTACTCCTTGCACTCTCTTACTTACTAATGCTCAAAAGCAACTTATTGGTAATTGTTGAATCTTATTGTTACATAGAGCTTGATTTCTAAACTTGGTTCATCTTCTATAAATCACACAACTTAGAGATTGATTCTTCCTTTTAAATTTTTGGTACTAAAACATGATTGGACACGACAACATGACAAAATAAAATATGGCGTTCTAAAAACACATTTGGCTCATCAAAATCTTTATTACAATTATTCATAACAATTTCCCCTTTTTTATGATATCAAAACAAATATACTCAGTCATTTTAGTTTAGTCTTAAAAAATGTTTAAAAACTTTTTATTTTTATTTTAACTAGCCACTAGATGAATTTACAAAAAATGTAACGTAGAAGATTTGTTTTGGACAATAAATCCTAAATGAATTTTGAGACTCCACTATAATTAATTTTGTTCTTCTCATTCTAAAAAATACAAACTAAGTCTAAAACATATTTTTTTTTTAAACACGACAAAAAGACATAATATACAATACATTAAACAACGTTATCCAACATGTTTAGTAGCCATTATAGAACCATACATGTGTTAAATGGCAAAAACTTGTGTGAGACCATCTCACCGTGAGACGGGTTGGGTCGGGTCCGGTCATGAGGTAAATGTAACACTTATACGCACAAATGTCATACTTATATGCTCAAATGTAATACTAATTAGGAATAAAAAAATTGTTACTTATAAAGGTAAATGTAATACTTTCATGGGAAAATATAATGCTTTTACATTTCGATTTAAAAGTATTACATTTTTCCTCAAAAGTATTTTATTTTTCCTTAGAAGTAAGGAAAAATTGTCAACATTACTTATTATGAAAAATGTAACACTTTTTCTCTTATAAGTAACAAAAATTGTATTCCTAATTAGTATTATATTTGAGCATATAAGTATAACATTTGCACATATAAGTGTGACATTTGCATGGTGCTTTGACCCGACCCGACCCGTCTCACGAATAAGGATCCGCGAGACGATCTCACACAAGTGTGACCCGTGTTAAATATATTACATAACTTGTATCAAGATTTTAGTTACGCATCAAGGATTTCCAAAATACATGGTTAAGATCATTTTACCTCCATTTCTTTCCTTTTGCTTCTTTTTCAAGATTTTTGTTGATCCATTGCCTTAATTCGTAGTAATCTTTCTTGAGTTTTTCATTGTTGTAGTTTGGGTTGACTTCCTCATCCAGATAGGAACTGCAAGTATCAAGGATGTCTTCTGTAGGTAGCACACCTACAAAGAACCATTTAACACATTCTTGCAGGCTCCTCTCATCATCAGAGTATATCTCTCTGAATCCTTCATAGTCTTGTAATCTCTTTAGCAAAATATATTCTCATTACTCTTTTGTTAGGGAAGGTCCTCCTTCAGAAACTTTATCATTCATAGGAATTTGATAGGGAAAGTGTTGCATTGTAAGAGTTAGTAAATTTTGAAACACATCTTGTAAAAGTGGTGTTTCCTTCGATTCCCCCTTGATTGGTGACTATATCAAGATTAAATGATTTTCTACAACTCTGGCATTGGATAGCCTCAGTCTTTGGTCTATACTTTCTGCATTGAGCTAGGATTGAACTTCTTGGATTATATCCACCTTCGTTTCAATCCTTGCATTCGCAAGTTTAAACTCTGCAAATTCATCTTTATTGTAAGTGTACAAATGATACACATTTGGACCACCTTTAATTGGCTTAATTATTAGTCAAAAACCTTAGTCTAAGTTTTATTAGGTAGTTTTTTCAGTTTCCTGGTTTAAAGGCAAAATTCTCTTCGCACAGTCTGGAGCAGCGCCAGCGAGTAATCCAGTGGACGGTTTTTATTCCAATCAGAATTCAGTCTTCATGATCCACATTTTACTCAGATCTACACTTATGGTTGAGCCTTATTTTGAGTGGTTTTCAGCTGCAAATCTTGAGGAAAGATTGGTTATTATTTTGGCTATAAATATAGCTTAAACTTATGGGATTCTTTACAAGCTTAATCACAATTCTAATCCCACTTCAATTACTCTTTCAAATCAGATTTTACAAGAGGATTTCATACTGGTTTTTCACAGTTCTTCACGTGTTCTTATCCTGGTTGATTGAATGTTCGGTCGTGTTGGTGAATCTTGATGTATTGCACAGTGTCAGCTCCAAGATGAGGAAGGCCTAGCTAGGAGTATTTTTTTGTAACCATTAGTATAGGATGGTTGTTGTTAGACTCCTTGTACCGCTTGTGATCATCTAGTGGATTGGGCTGACGTGAAGTGCCCCGCAGACGTAGGAGTGGAGCTCCGAACTGCGTGATCAATTCTGGTGTCAGGTTCCATTTTTATCGCTTTATTTTCTTGTTGTTTATTTATCTATTTTTATATTTTAATTCTTTCAGATAAATATTTCCTTTAAAACAAAGTTGGAACCTTTAGCTAAATTGTACATTCAAGACCCACAATACAATTTCAATTGGTATCAGAGCCCGGGGACTTAAGTTATTAGTCCAATCGATCTGGCTACGAAATTGTGTTTCTTGAACTTACAATTGCACAGTGCTTTATTGTTTTGGCTATACGTTATTTTGTTTATCTCACTGTGTGTCAAGTACTCCAGAATGGACAAGTACAGACCTCCTCCAGCACTAACATGGAGTGACGATGAAGTTGACCTAGAAGCTGAACCTCTAGCACTAACATGGAGTGACGAAGAAGCTGACCCAGAAGATGAAGAAGAAACTTCTGGCAACTTCGTTGCGGTCACGACCAGGATTACAACTGATCCAGAAGATGAAGATGAAGAGTTAGCTGATTTGGAAGGATGTGACTACAATTCGGCAGAAGATCTTGAAACCCCTGCTTTTTCTTATGAAACCGAGTATAAGAAGTTGTATTCAAAATGGGAATGTTTACTTAAAGCCAATCGTAACTTGTGTAGTCAAGTAGGAATATCAGAAAAAGCCATCAATGTGTACAAAGATCAAATAAGTGAGAGATCTACAACTCAAAGCAGCTTCTGAACAAGAAGCCAAGCTAAAACAGGATGTGGTCAATCTTACACAGGAATTGAATTCACTCAAGAAACAAATCTAGATGATGGACACCACATCAACACTTGATGAAATTTTGAACACAGGTCGACAATCAACCACAAAGTTTGGACTTGGCTTCACCGGGGACAAAAACAATGGTCAAACTATTTTTGTCAAAGCAACTGGACCAGATCCAGAAGATACTCCAGAATCAAGCACAACTAGACAAATGAGTTCAGCCAGGCACCGTCGCAACATGGTAATGAAGTATAAACATACATCTAAGCCTTATAATCTTATCTGTCATTATTGCAGGATTCGAGGACACACCAGACCAGAATGTTACTACTTCTACAAAGATCAGAGGATTGAGAAGTACAAACAAAAATTAATCACTCCTTTCATCAAACAGGTCTGGGTAAGAAAGTCTGATTACATATGTCATGTATCTCTCCTAACAAAATCTTCAGGTAGAGAAGAAAGGTTGTATTTTGATAGTGGGTGTTCTCGCCATATGACGGGAAACATCAACTTCCTGAACGACATTAAAGAAAGTAAAGGTGAAGTAACGTTTGGCGATGGAGTTAAAGGGAAAATCACTGGAGTTGGTACGCTAAATGTTGCAGGATTACCTAAACTCAAAAGGGTGCTACTTGCCAACGGGTTACGTGCAAACCTCATCAGCATAAGCCAACTCTGCGACCAAAATTGGAATGTTAACTTCACAAAAGATAGTTGCAACGTCCTAAACAACCAAAAACAATGCATCATGGAAGGTAAGCGTTTTTCTGATAATGCATATATTCTAACTAATGATGTTATGTGCTGCAGGTCCAGTATGAATGAAGCTGAACTATGGCATCAAAAGTTAGGACACCTAGATTATCGTTCCCTTGACAAGCTAATCAAAACTCAAGCAGTTATCGGTCTACCAAACCTAAAAACTAACTCGGAAGGAATCTGTAAAGCAAACGAGAACATCTCATCAAGCTCTAAAGAAAATCAACAGCAAACACTGCTTGGAGCTGATCCACATGGATCTCATGGGGCCCACTCAAACAGAAAGTATTGGAGGTAAGAGGTATATTCTAGTATTCGTTGATGATTACTCACGATTTTCTTGGGTAACATTTCTCAGGGAAAATTCTGATACCTTCAAAGCCTTCAAAGCTCTAGCTCTCAAGCTTCAGAAAATGAAAAATGAACCAATTGTCAGAATTCGGAGTGATCACGGACGTGAATTTGACAACAGTTCATTTGATAAATTCTGCAACAAGTATGGGATAACTCATGAATATTCAGCACCGAAAACACAGAATGAAGTGGTGGAAGGTAAGAATCGTACCATCCAAGAGATGGGAAGAGTTCTACTAAATGCAAAATCTATACCACGAAAATTTTGGGCCGAGGCTGTACATACCTCCTGTCACATTATCAACAGAGTCTATCTTTGACCTGGCACAAGTCAAACTCCATATGAGATTTGGAATGGTAAGAAACCGAATCTTAAATACTTTCACATATTTGGTTCACGATGTTTTATTTTGAAGGATAGAACTCCCACGGCAAAATTTGAACTGAAAAGCAACGAAGGTATATTTCTCGGGTACTCATACAACAGCCGTGCCTATCGTGTTTACAACAAAGTTACAAAGACAATCATGGAATCATCAAATGTCGTGGTGGATGATCAACCCGATGATGTTTTTGAAATACCACGATTCAGACTGGATTACTCAACAAGTACTCCAGAAACTCCTGCAAATAATCAAGAACCTTCAGAAGATAGTCCAAAGTCTTCTACAAATAATCCAAAATCTCCAACAAATAATTCTAAATCTCCTCCGAGTATATCAGACTCATTGCCAAGTGGGCCAGGTTTTCCAGGCGCAGCATCAGAATCGTCCACACCTGATCCAGGAACAATTCAGATCTATAATCCAGCCTCTGGACTAGATGCACTGACACGCACTCAAAAGAATCAAGTACAGAACATCATTGGAGATCCAAACTCTGGAGTTCGGACTAGGAGAAAGAAACGTGATTATAGTGAACTTGATGAGTTCGCATGCTACACCTCAACTATCGAATCAAAAAATGTGAAGGAAGCTCTAACCGATGAACACTGAATCAAAGGTATACAGGAAGAACTCGGAAAAGCTGAAAGGAAAAAACTCCTCAGGGGTATTGGTACATTCTACTCCTTATTCTATAGTTGGTATTTTCTCAATACCTGTGTCTAGGTATTTCTTTTTGTTACTCTTCCGGTTGTGTTTTTACGTTTCTCGTGTGCTATGTATTCTTTCTTAAAATGTGCTTAAGTTGATTCTTTTCTTGATTCTATCTGTGTTTTTTTTTTATTTTCTCTGGACTGTGCTCGCTTTATCTGTTCTGAACTTGTTTTGCTTGATTTGCTTGTATCCGTGCCAGAGTGAATCTATGTGTTTCTCTAATTTGATGTCTGAATCTGATTTTAATATTCTTTTTATGACTTTGTGTTACCTGTTTGGTCCGGTCATAACCGTATGTGACTTTGTGTGTGTGCTTTCTGTGTTACTTGTTATGGTTTTGTGCCTAAATTTGCTTTATCTGAACGTGTTTACTGGTTTATGTGCTAATCTTCTTACTTTATTTGACCCTATTATTTGGTTTGCATTTGTGGCTATAAGTGCTCTTTATATTAATTGCCTTCTAGTTTTGGGTTTCTCGTTTCTATCTTACATATGCAGGTTCCTGTTACAACTTCAAGGAAACTAGCGCTAAGATATTATGATGATATTATGAAACAGTCTCGACGTACAAATTGAGGGGGAGCATGGTTATCTATTTATCATATTTTCCAGTGCTTATATCTTTGGATTATCATATTATTTGGTTAATCATCCGGATTATTATTTTGGATCCTCATGTCATTTGAATTATCAACTTATCTGGACTACTCTACTGATTGATGGATTCTCTTGTTGATGAATGTGATTGACTATTACTCTTTATCCAAGTGATGAATATGGAGATTCTCAGTGATGCATGGATAAGATATGGATAGTTTGGAGAATTGGTTGTGTCTACAAATCTTCTGGGCACTCCGTCAGCTTCCAGTCATAACTCTAGATGATCACCTTTGGCAATTCCTTTGTCAAAAAGGGGGAGTAACTATTAAGGGGGAGCTATTTCTGGTATGGTGTTTTTGGAATTCTTTGGGATATTTTTTGATTATGTATGGTATGGTTGATGGATATCTTGTTTTGGTACGTACTTGGATTTTTCTATGTCTATTATATTGGACTCACTCTCATGTGGATTATCTTTGAAGTATGAAATATATGAGTTAAATGGGTATATCTGAATCAGTTGATGTGACCATCAGAATCTTTTTGAGTATCTACTATCAGTTATTGGTATGATCTGTCTGATCCTGTTTGAATTGAGAATAATATCTCTTGAAGATCTTTGGAAGCCTATGTCAGGTTCATCTAATACGCTATAGGCTATTCATTGTAAACAAATATACTTGAAGGCCTATTTTAATGAAATTTGGTTACATATTCCGTTGCCTCAAAAGTATATTTGTAGTTTAGGTTTTTGACAAATAATTGCCAAAGGGGGAGATTGTAAATGTACCACCTTTAATTGGCTTAATTATTAGTCAAAAACCTTAGTCTAAGTTTTATTAGGTAGTTTTTTCAGTTTCCTAGTTTAAAGGCAAAATTCTCTTCGCACAGTCTGGAGCAGCGCCAACGAGTAATCCAGTGGACGGTTTTTATTCAAATCAGAATTCAGTCTTCATGATGCACATTTTACTCAGATCTAAACTTATGGTTGAGCCTTATTTTGAGTGGTTTTCAGCTGCAAATCTTGAGGAAAGATTGGTTATTATTTTGGCTATAAATATAGCTCAAACTTATGGGATTCTTTACAAGCTTAATCACAATTCTAATCCCACTTCAATTACTCTTTCAAATCAGATTTTACAAGAGGATTTCATACTGGTTTTTCACAGTTCTTCACGTGTTCTTATCCTGGTTGATTGAAGGTTCGGTCGTGTTGGTGAATCTTGATGTATTGCACAGTGTCAGCTCCAAGATGAGGAAGGCTTAGCTAGGAGTATTTTTTTGTAATCATTAGTGTAGGATGGTTGTTGTTAGACTCCTTGTACCCCTTGTGATCATCTATGAAACTGCTACTGAACTTTTCACATTTCTTCAAAATTCTGGTGTCTGGTTCCATTTTTATCGCTTTATTTTCTTGTTGTTTATTTATCTATTTTTATAGTTTAATTCTTTCAGATAAATATTTCCTTTAAAACAAAGTTGGAACCTTTAGCTAAATTGTACATTCAAGACCCACAATACAATTTCATTTATTAAGTGCAAAGAGTTCTTCTTCTTGTTTTTGATAAGCCTTAAGAATGCTTGATATTTGATCTTTTCGAATGTTGGTAGTGAGAGAATTTGTAAATGGTGTAGTCACGGGTGAGGATACCTCAAATGGTGTGGTTGGAATTTGAGCAACTTGATTTTGTACTTCATTCACAACTTTCACTCTTACTTGCACTCCAACGTCCACTCCAACTTCCATACATTCATCCACTCTTTCATTCACTCCGACTCCCACTCCATCTTCCACTCTTTAATGTTCTCTAACCTCATGAAATGATGTAGACATCTCTCTAGTTTCACTAGTACAAAATAGAGAATAGAATTATGACTTTAGACTACCCTTCTTCAAACAAGGGTAGTGTATTATTTAAAAAAAAAAGGGCGGTGGCATATTTGTAAATAAATGAACAAGAAACAACTACCCTTCCAAAAAACAATGGTAGCGGATACATATTAAAAACAAATTTAAAATCAAAATTAAAAACAAAAAGAAAAACAAAATTAATCCCAGATCTGTGAATTGAAACGAAATAAGGGCATACATCCAGGCATCCAGCGCAGCAGCCGTTCGCCTCCGCCTCCAACGCACACCGCCCGTTCACCTTCCACGCACACACCGCCGGCGACTCCAACGCGACTCACACCGCCGGCGACCTCACCTCTGCCGTTCACCTCCCACGCCGTCGCCTCCCACGTCGTCCCCTTCACCTCTGCCGTAAATGTTTAGGGTACGAAGTGGGAAACGATCTGGATCTCAATCTCACCATTGTCGCCATCTCTTTCTCCGCCCTCGCCGCTGCTCACCTAGCCGACGGTCACATTCTGCGCTACTCACCTAGCCGCCGGTCGCCGTCGCCGCTGCTTGCCTAGCCGCTGGAAGCAACCTCCGCTGCTCCTCGCCGTCGGTCGCCCTCCCCCTGCTCCTCGCCGTTTCTCATCGTCTCAGGTATGGAAGTTTGGTTGAGTTTTCCCCGTTTTTGGTTGAGTTTTACTGAGCAATCGGTTCTTAAAGATGGTCAACCGCCGGTCTCCCTCCCCCTGCTCCTCGCCGTTTCTCATCATTGTTTCCCATAATGTCAAAAAGATATAATGTCATCTTGTATTCCTTTCTTTTATATAACCTTGAAATATTCATAAGATCTGATTAGTAATCATACTTTGCAGCAAAATATACTTGCTTATTGTGTCTTTTTTCACATATGTGTTTGTCACCAAATGGAAGGACTTATTTCCTCAACTGGAATTAAGGATTCCTCTTTCATTTCAATCACGTGTCATTTGTTGTGCATTAATGGAATTCTTCAAGCATATCTCACCTGGAGACAAAATAAGTGTAAGCTAGTGACTAATTTACTTTGCACATGTCTATGTCTTACTGACCTAGCAATGGAATTTAGGATAGTGTGTTTAATATATGCTCTTCTAGTGCTCCTATATATAAGTAATCCCTTGCGTGATAACACATGATTTATTTACTAGTCTTTTGGATTATCAAGTATCTCTTTCAAAAATGGTCCTTTGAACATAATTTATTTTTCTCTACATAGGTTTACTATTTTTCTTCTGTGTTCAGATTGTTATTCTTTAAAATGCTTTGAAGTGCCATGTTCTGTAATTTTTCGTCTGGTATATTAATAAGTTAAAGGCTTGAGGCTTGTTAGTGCATGATTTCCTTATATAAAGCATGCTAAGTTTTCACCATGTATGCTGTTGGATTAGGCTTGTATAAACACCTCTTTGCCCTTTAACGCCATTCTTTCCTTAATTTTAGAAAAAATAACCTTTGATAAATGAAAATCTAGTAGCCCATGCAAAGTTTCGTATGCCAATCTAGTCTCCATGGTTTGATAGGGTTGAAGCCTGCATTTTCTCCAAGCTTTCACCTTCTCAAATTCGTCCATCAAGACATAGTCAACACCTTCTAGGGATATTTGATCATTACTGTTGACTGTAGATGACTTTTAGTTGGTATCTACTTCTTCTAGTTGTGGACTTGCAACTGTTTGATTGCATTCAATTCATGAGAACATAATAGCCTTGCAGCTTTATAAGGAATGTCATGTTGATTGATAGTGGTGTGATTGTGGCTCGCACTTGAGCACTTGTAACTTCTTCATCATGAGTTTCCCTTCTTGGTGCAATAGGTATATTAGCCCTTGGTAAGGTTTGAAATATCCTCTTTCTAACAGAATGAATCAAGAATGTACTGGAGTTTATGGAATTGGCATTTACTGAGCCTTCATTAGCATCCAAAGCTCTCTTTGTTCCCCGATTACTAGAAGATCCAGTTTTAAATAAATACTTGTAGATCCCAATGTATGGACTTTGGTTTCTCCATTGTAACACCTTTGTTCCTTAAAATCTCTCCAACTATCCTACCCTCTTGGTAAAGAAATCATTCACCAATTTTCCATACTCATCACGGGTAGCCATCACAAAGTTTTGGAACCTTTTAAACACATAACCATCCCAATCAATTTTAACCTTGTGCTATATAATATGCATAAAACCAGCAATTTCTTGAATAATATCATCAACACTACCAGTTTTACACTAGGAATAATCTGCACAAGTTGGCCGACCATCAACGAGTTCTTCATGCAAAAATTGACAAGGCAGAATCTCATTTGAGGGACAGTCTGACAAACACTTTTATGGATCTTATAAAGAATCTGAAGGGTGAGAAAATATTGTCAGAGCATATGCATCAAGAAAGATATGTGAAACAAGTGAGAATGATACAACGTCAAGAGACCCGGTTAACAGCTTAGAGATTGAGCTTACACACATGTCGGCCAACCTACTTCACTTACAATCTGTTTCAAACCGGATTAACTCCACGGTTGATACTATGAGAGCACATGAAGACCTGGACTCCAAGGCGATTAATTTTCTTGTTGATAATGTAAAAAGGGGGAAGAAACACTCAATCAAATTTGCCAAAATATTTCCCACAAGTAAGAACGCAAGGTCATGGCAGTGACGCTAGCCATCGCCCAGGATTCAATCTGGACTTGCTCTGTTTAGCCAAAGAGGAGGAAGTTCAAGTGCTAGACCTACGTTTAAATTAATCTTATTTTGAAAATAGAACTTCCATCCCTGACAAAGTGTGGACACTTCAAAATGCAACTCCCATGATCAAGAAGCAACATCCGACCGATCAGAAAATATGGGTTGATGAACATAATTTTTTTTTTTGGTGAGAGATGAACAGAATTGGTTGGAGAGAATCAAGAGGAAGAAGATTGACTTGTGGCATACGTTGAGAAGTTTTGCAAACCTTGATGAATCTCAACTAAGCTATTAAAGAAGTTTCAATGAATTCATTGAATGGTTTGAAGCCGCTGTGTTGCCCGGAAGAAATATTCAAGAGGCTTTTGAAAATTACATGAAGGAAAAAATTCAAGATGAAACTGCTACTGAACTTTCAAAGATGATTTCTTCAAACTAAGAGAGCAGATCAATGGCATGATGAAGCTCGAATGGGAAAAGAAGAGAGCACGAAGTTAATCTGATCAATCTGATTTAATCTGATGACTTTTGTATTAGTATATGATGTTTGAATTTTGCTATTGTTAATTTTGAATTATTCCTATAAATACCTATCTTGGTTTCGAATTACTCAAAAATATTTCTTTATGATCTTGACTTATTTTTTGTATAGGCTTTATTTTTAGATGAATTATTTTTGCAAGTATGCATAATCAAAATAAAATTATCAAAAGTGGTTAATTGCAAATGCGTATAGGAAACTTACCTAAAAATAATTCGATTGGGTCTAGAACAATATTTTGTTAAACTCATCATGGCTTTGTCAAAAATAAAAAGTAATAAAAATATTTTTCAAAAAGACTTAAAGCCATTTGATTGAGTATAGATTTTTGGCATTATTAAAAGGGGTAAATTGTTAGGAATAAAATGTAATAGATTTTGATATACCAAAGTGTATTGACAAATATTAGATCCCAAGTTTTTATTTGTCTAAGGAGTCAAAGATCAAAGGAATATCAAAGAATGGAATAATGTCGAAAAATGCATCATCACTTTGGGAAGAAAATAATTCGAAGATATCAAGTCATTGATAAACATCTTGAAGATAATGGCATCGAAGAAGATAATGGCATTGCGTGAAGATCACTTGAAGTTTAAGAAGATGACTACATAAAGAAGAATATTTTATTAATCAATAATTCTATAAGACAGAGTGGTTAAGAGCTTAATCTCATTATTGTAAAGTTTAATGATCAAATCTCATTATCTACGTTTTACTTAATCCTAGATGAAGTTGGCGTCCGATTTCAAGAGGAGATTAATTTGAAGATGCAATTAAATCATGGAATCCAATTTAAATAGAGATGCAATTTCATGAAATCTCAATCCAATTTGAAGATGTAATTATCATGGGATCCAATTTAAATAGAGATGCAATTTCATGAAATCTCAATCCAAACTAAATTATGGAAGAAGTGGCCGTATATATATTTCAAAGTAGAAGAAATATGAGCACAAGTTGTATTTGGAAAGTGACTAGTCCAAAATAGGAGCTAAGGTTGAAGCAATATTTGAAGCTCAGCACAACGGTCAGAATATTTTTAATGTATAACATAACATTAATAAATAAGATAAAGTCTATTTTAGACTGAAAAGACTATGAGACTAGCGGACAAATATTCAAAATTGGGAGTGTCTTTTTCCAACGAACAAATTCTCAATACCTATAAATAATAGATGAAGATTTGAAGCGGCTGATGACACATAAAAGAGAACATACACGAGTACACAACAAGCGAACAAGTGTTGCATACGAAATTCACAAGTGAAAAATCTAGAGTTCTAATCTTCATCTTATAGAGACTTGCAATTCATTGAAGAATCTATCAAGAAGTCTCAAAGTTGGAAGCAAGGAAAAATCTTGTTTTGACAAAAAAGTGGTTTCTCTACCTGAGTGTAGATAGGGGCCGAATTGTCACAAGGGAGTGTGAAATCTTGGTTGCAGTGCTAGAGGCACTAGTTGGGGCGTGATTAGTGTGGGCTTGGTGATCAAAACACTAGATCACGAAAATTCATTGTATCTTATACCCAAGGAGTGGTAGATATAGTGAATTCCTCCTGGAGATAGGAGGAGTGGAGTAGGAGGATTACATATACCTCTGAACCACTATAATTTCTTGTGTTCCTTTATTGCTTTACATTACTTATTTATGCTTGCTTGATCTATAGGTGGATCACACATAACATATTATTTTATATTCCGTTGTGCACAAGACACTAATTAACAAATTGTTAAGTTTTTTTTTTTTGTTTTAATATTGGCTTAGGAAATTCAAATTTAGAGTAAAGTCTATTCACCCACCCCCTTCCACCCTCTCTAGACTTTACCTTATCTTTTTTGGAACCAACAATAGCCATAGATTGGGAGTAATTGGAGCTCTAAGATTTTCGGATATGGTGGTAAAGAAAAAGAGAGGAGAAATTTAGGAAGAAAATGGGTCTTATGTGGTCTCGACGTGAGGAGAGAGAAAATAAGTTGTTTTTTTAAAGCTTTTATAGGAAGGAGTATTTTATCTTGAAGCTTTTTTCGGTTATGGTGGAGAAACAGAGAAAAATTTTGAGGAAAAATATGGGTTGTCTGGTTCTTGCTTTGATGTGAAGAGAGAGAGGGGGGGGGGGCAGGGGAGAGGGAAAGAGAGAGAACCAAGTAAGTTTTATAAGACTTTGATGGTTGAAAGACAATTTTGCCCTTTTTAGGTGTAGGTGACTTGCAGTGGACTAGTTACTTTGGTGAAATCTTCAAGAAAATTTTGACAAGAGTAATTTTGAGAGATTGGTCAATAAATTAAGAATTTTAGTCAATAAGATGATACAATCTGGTAGAGTAATTTTGATTAAAGATTAGTCAATAAATCAAGAAAGATTTGATGAATTTTAGTCACTAAGATGATACAATCGGTTAACTGCTATGAACTTACACTGCTTGAATTTGCGAATTCGAACCTTAGACATGTGAGAAACATAACTTGTTCTTTAACCATTGTTTCTCTTTATCCTTTGTGATTCTAAACAACACATAATTCTTAAGTTTTTTGTGTGCCATATATAATCTTTGCTTTGAAGTAGACTTACTTATACTACTCTCTGCACTCTCTTACTTACCAATGCTCAAAAGCAACTTATAGGTAATTGTTGGATCTTATTGTTACATAGAGTTTGATTTCTAAACTTGGTTGACCTTTAAAAATCACAAAACTTATAGATTGATTCTCCCTTTTAAACTTTTGGTATTAAACATGATTGGACACGACATGACAAAATAAAATATAGGGTTTTAAAAATACATTTGGCTCATCAAAATCTTTATTACAATTATTTCTAACATATATATACACGCGCGCGCGCACACACACATACACACACATGCATACACACTGACACACACACACACACACATATATATAGCGCTTCTAATCTACATGACGCCATCTTCTCCAATAAACCATCTCTAATCTATCTTTGCATTATATTCAAATCATGGAAGACACAATTGTCTCCTAGAACGCACAATAATATACATTAGAAAGCACAACAATATACTCTGGAAGACTCAATAATGTGCACTCTAAGGCAAAATAATATGCACTTCGAAGACACAACAATGTGCACTTCGAAGGCACAACAATGTGCTATGGAATGCATAACAATATGTTATGGAAGGCTCAACAATGTGTTCTAGAGAGTCAACAATGTGCGTTGGAAGACACATCAATGTGCTTTAAAAGACACATTAGTGTGCTCTAGAAAGCACAACATTGTGCTCTGCAAGAAGGAAAAAATGCACTGAAAGACAAACAAAAAATTAACTTACTCAAAATTACCATAATGCCATCGCATTTTTTTTTAAAGATGTCTCCGTTTTGGATCCTTAATCTAAACAAAATCAATGGATGGCATTAACCATATTTTTCACATAAGAAAACATCACGTTTTTTTAAGATATAGGGATGAGTTCGGGTGCAAGGATGCTCCCAGGTGCGGTCATGCGGTTAGATCTGAGTCATTGATCAAATCTAGATCAACGACTCAAATCAATGATTTTTTTTTTAAAAAAACACGAGTCTGGAAGAAAGAAGCATACGCTAAAAATGACACGCCTTAAGTGATAGAAACACGCACCTTAAGTATTAATATCGCGCACCTTCAATTTATAACAATGGCGCACCTTAAGTGATACAAAGACACACATTAAATGTTAATTTTATTCAAAAGTTTTGTTCTTGATGGTTTAAGCTAGGGGTCTAACAGACCCCTCAGTTCAAAAGTTTTGTTCTTGAGGGCCTGAGCTAGGGGTCTGACAAACCCCTCACTCAGGCCCCTTAGTTCAAAAGGGAGATGGGTGGCGGGAAAGGAATGCATTTACCCTCTGCTGCCTCCGCCTTATTCTTGAGGTACTAGGTGACGGGCCACCCTAGCCTGCTAGTTAAGTGGATAGGTCTGTTCCAGTTTTGAAGAAGAAACACGACGCACTTTAAGCACAAGACTTACGCACACAAACCCTACGCACCTTAAGTTTGACCCATATATAAAATTACCAAATTGCCACCGCATTTTTTAAAACGTTATTAATCCTGAACGTTGATTTTGACAAGATCAATGGCTCTTCTCTCACCGCACCTGAGCACTCCAACCGCACGAAAACCAATATATATATATATATATATATATATATATATATATATATTGACAATACATATTATATTTATTTTTCACTTATATCACATCCCTCTCACAGTAAGGATACCAGATGTGGTACATAAAAATAAAAATCAAGTAATTAAGAGAAAGTAATCGCAGAACCTTTGAGCCAAATTTATAAGGCAAAAACTTGTGTGAGACCGTCTCACCATGAGACGGGTCGGGTCAAGATACAAATGTAACACTTATATGCACAAATGTCATACTTATATGCTCAAATGTAATACTAATCAAGAATAAAATTTGTGTTACTTATAATGGTAAATGTAATACTTTTAAGGAAAAATATAATATTTTTACATTTCGATTTAAAAGTATTACATATTTCCTCAAAAGTATTATATTTGGCCATTATAAGGGGCACTTGTCAACATTACTTATTATGAAAAATGTATTACCTTTTCTCGTATAAGTAACAAAAACTGTATTCTTGATTAGTGTTATATTTGAGCATATAAGTATGATATTTGCACATATAAGTATGACATTTGCATGGTGCTTTGACCCGACCCGACCCGTCTCACGAATAAGGATCCGTGAGACGGTCTCACACAAGTGTGACCCTATTTATAAAAATAAGTATAAGCACCAAAATAATAAAAGCAAATATCCCCTCAATTAGTGCTTAAAATATTTTTTTAAAGATTTTTAACATGACTGATTTTGAAGGCATGCTTTCCCTTTGAAAAATAGCATTTGTTTTTCTTCTCTTTATTAACATGATAAGAATGAAGAAACAGGGAGAACAACTATACTAATAAAATATTTTTGTTTTCTTAGCATGAGCAATATGCATATAGTTCCCTTTTTTTCATGTAAATGATAATTGATAAACCAAGCATAATGAAATTTCCTCTAAAAAAACATATAAAGAATAAAGCAACTTTAATCACAATGCTATATTTCTCAAAATTTTCAGCAAGGAAATAAACAACTCTAGTACATTAAAAATTCAAAACCAAGATCAAGAAACTGATTAAAACAAATGCTATGAAAATAAGCATGATTTATGTACATTATTTAGATGGGATTTAGTAATTAATTTCCATCATTTATGAAAAACTATTGTGTGGACCATGGTCCAACAAAAAGTACATTATTAATATATACTAAAAAGTACATTATTCATGTACTAAGCGGCCGTTTGGTTCGGGTCATCTGAGATTACCTAGGTAATTTGAGTCTGGTAATGTTATATTACCTTGTTTGTTTCAAGTTATGAGATTACCTGGTAATGTTATATTACCTGAAAGCTGATGTGGCGGTAACGTTTCAGGGTAATGTGATTACCCCCGTTTTTTTAAGTACTCTAAGATTACCTTGGGTTATTCCAACTTTGCCCTTGTTAACTAATCCTTATATAATAATAATAATAATAATAATAATAATAATAATAATAATAATAATAATAATAATAATACTAACATAATAACATACATAAAATAAATATATGTTTATATAATCAAATATATATATTTATATATTTATTTTTTTAAATATTAAACATCAATACATTCATACATATAAATAAATAAAAATACACACAATAAAGGCACACAAATAAATAAATAAATAAATAAATAAATATATATATATATATATATATATATAGGGTCACACTTGTGTGAGACCGTCTCACGGATCCTTATTCGTTAGACGGGTCGGGCCGGGCCGGGTCAAAGCACCATGCAAATGTTGTACTTATATGTGTAAATGTCATACTTATACGCTCAAATATGACACTAATCAAGAATATAATTTTTGTTACTTATAAGAGAAAAAGTAATACATTTTTCATAATAAGTAATGTTGACAAGTGCCTCTTACTTATAAGGGCAAATATAATATTTTTGAGAAAAAATGTAATACTTTTAAATCAAAATGTAAAAGTATTGTATTTCCCTTAAAAGTATATATGGCAAAAACTTGTGTCAGACCGTCTCACCATGAGACGGGCCGGGTCGGGTCGGGTCAAGATGCAAATGTAACATTTATATGCACAAATGTCATACTTATATGCTCAAATGTAATACTAATTAGGAATAAAAATTTTGTTACTTATAAGGGTAATGTAATACTTTTAAGGGAAAATACAATACTTATACATTTCGATTTAAAAGTGTTACATTTTTCCTCAAAAGTATTATATTTGCCCTTATAAGTGAAAGGTACTTGTCAACATTACCTATTATGAAAAAAATGTATTACTTTTTCTCTTATAAGTAACAAAAATTGTATTTTTGATTAGTGTTATATTTGAGCATATAAGTGTGAGATTTGCACATATAAGTATGACATTTGCATGGTGCTTTGACCCGATCCGACCCGTCTCACGAATAAGGATCCGTGAGACGGTCTCACACAAGTGTTATATATATATATATATATATATATATACACACACACACACACAAAAGGACATTATGGTAAATTGTCCAATATAACCTAAAATGTAACCCTTAACCAAACAAAGTAATATTATATTCCACAATTCAAACCAAACACATCAGGTAATCTTGCATTCCCAAAATCTCATATTACCTTCCTGAAGGTAATCCTATTACCTTGGGTAATCCAAGATTTCGTGAACCAAACGCCCCCTAAATGTACATTATACAAAATAATGTACTTTCACTACTCAAATAACATACTTTCCTTAAATACAATGTACACTTTTAATATACTAAAAGTACATAATAATGATTGATCATTATTTTTTTTGAGTACTACTAACTCTGTTACAATGTAGTATTAAGCACAAAGAGTCAACAGTTACCTCCACTGAGGTTCGAACCCACTCCCATCATCCATGTGGGAGTGTAAACCGGGACACCGAGTGGCACTAGACCACAAGGTCATTGGCAATGATTGATCATTTAGCATAGCATTGTATTTAATTTTAGTAAAAATCACTCCCTTCATATCTTATGTTTAGAGTTGCCAAAACTTATTAAAAAAAAAATGCAAAAATCAAGCCATCTTTTAAGCCTGGCCTTAATAAAACCTACATAGAGGTCCGTTTGGATCATAAATGATACAGCAGTATGAGCTTTAGCTAAAGCCTACCCATTGGTTGGTTTTAAACTAATTTGGAAAAAAATTTAAAAAAAAATAAAAACAAAGAGAGATTGAGATCACTCTCAATCTCCCAAGCGGGCTGCAGTGCGCACTGCAGCTCTTTCTTTATTATTATTTTTTTTTAAATTTATTCTGACATTAACTCTTCATTTGCAGGAAGAATCAAGAATGCAATAACTCATTCCTACACCAGTTTCAAAGCCATGCATTAGTTATTTGTCTGACATGAACCTTGAAAAAACTATTGATAGGAATGCTCTAAAATGCAACACCCCCAATTGTATAAAACTTGGTGAGTTAGTTTTTTCTCCTAAAATTTTTTGTCAAGTTGAACTAATGGGAAGGCCTTGTATTATTTAAAGATCTGGCATGCCCTTTCCAGTTTCTGGATCATATGTCCTTTCCATTACATCTTCCAATGGAGTGTCCTTGGGACCAACTACACAAAAGAAACACATAACTGCATTAGACCTGTTAAGAGTCCCACATTGATAATATAACAGAACACATGTGTTTATAAGGTTATGGGTTAGACTAGCTAATTGGTTGAGTTCAATTTTTTAGTGTGGTTTGACCCATATCCATTATAGCCTAATTGAGTGACCCTAACCCAATTTTAGATTAAAACATGGTATCAAAGCAAAGAGAGAACATATATCTCCTTATAAGGGTATGGGTTAGACTAGCTAATTGATTGGATTCATTATTATAGGTATGGGTTAGACTAGCTAATTGATTGGATTCATTATTATAGCCCAATCTTAGATTATAACAATCATGTAGGCCCTGTTTGGTAAATAATCAGCCTATCAGCCAATTTTGGCTTATTTGATCACTATTAGTTGGTAAATAATAAGTTTTTTGTAACTCCAAAATGCAAAAATTCAAAAGGCTACTCAAAGTAGCATTTTCAATTAGCTTTTTGAGAAAAGAAATTATACCAAACAGCTATCAGCTAACAGCTAATTTATCAAACAACTTTCTACAATCAGCCAATGTTATCAACAAATCATACATTCTAACCCAATCAGCTAACAGCCATTTACCAAACAGGCCGTAAACAAAACTCATATGTGCTATGATGTATCTCACCCACCTAATTGTGAATTTTTAACACTTATTCAAGAACTTCATATTAAAAAACATAAATTGGCACTGAATAAGAACAATTCTTTATTTTTCATTTTATGTATTTATTTTGGTCTTTTTCAAGTTCCTAAAGTAATGTTTGGAAATCCTTCTATATACTAAAGCCATAAAACTTTGGCCAATCACATTCTAGCATTTCCCGCCTAAACAAAGTGACA
Organism: Ipomoea batatas; assembly: GCA_002525835.2. Taxonomy (NCBI): domain Eukaryota; kingdom Viridiplantae; phylum Streptophyta; class Magnoliopsida; order Solanales; family Convolvulaceae; genus Ipomoea; species Ipomoea batatas. The sequence goes on along the minus strand of CM008334.1, from coordinate 38,767,925 downwards.
CCGTTTGGTCTTTGGACAACCATCATATTAAATTAAGTAGAAAAAGGAAAACAAGCACCTCAAATGACTCTTTATTTTGTTTTTTTATACAAAAGAACAAATCTCCATAATACAACCTTATTAAAATATAAAATAGGATAGCACATGTCCGCACAAGTGCACAACCCTATACAACCTTATTCAAAACAGTATACTTTTGGGACAGAAAGGACAACAAAACCTTAAATCACTCATTCAACAAAGCTCCATAATACAGGCAACACCTATTTACCTTTTTCAGTGGAGTACTGCAGTTTAACACCCCTAGGCAATTACAAATTGTTCCAATATACAAGCTGCATT
>CM008334.1:38697110-38710035 GCA_002525835.2 Ipomoea batatas | reverse complement strand
TTTCCATCTTTATCCTTATTATTTTAAATAAATGACATCTTTTACCCCTTTCAATTAAAACCCCTTTGACATTTTCTTTTCATTATGTTTGGTTGTAATTTCAGTTTGATATTTGTGTTTGAACATTAATTTTTGTATGAACTAATCTTATGAATTATAAACATTTTTTATTTACTTTATATATTTTCAAATATATGATCTTACTTTATATTTTATTTAAATATATTGATTTCATTATTTTATATTTTAATACAAACAAACCTATTTAAATTTTATATTTTAATACAAACAAACCTGTGAATATATATTATTTAAATAAAAAAAAGGAAGATAAAAAGCCTGCGGGCCGGCCCGCAAAAGCCCGCCAAAAAATTGGCTCGCGGTGGGGCGGGCCTAACTGGGCGGGCCAGCCCGCTTTGACAGTACTACCGTTCAACACACCTGTAGTTCCAGATGGATAACACGGCCTTTGTCACGCGCAACTGCAATTTTTCTTTCAACACAACTGCAGTATCAGTTCAACACAGATGCAGTATCAACCATGACCATGGTACACAATACATTGTGGACCATGGTCCACAGTATAACGACTGACCATGAGTAGGCCTTGAGTACCACACAATAATCTCCTCATTGACCACTAAAGAACGTGTGACAATTGATCAACTCAATGACTTTCATTTTGTTCGTGACAAAATAGCATGAAAGAAACTACAAGTAAACTACATATCCACAAAAAGACCAACTAGCAGACATGTTCACCAAGCCACTAATAACACCAAGGTTAAACGATTTAAGGAACAAGGTCAATGTTCTCTTGAGAGAACCTTAAACTTGAGGGAGCATATTATGACTCTATATTCTAGACACACTAGAATTTCTTCTCGCTCTCCTTGTATTATTTAGAATATATCATTTACCATTCCTATTCTAACTGGGAAGGACTCTTTGTATCCTTACAAATACATATCTTTCTGCACTTTAAATACAATGGATTATTCAATAATAAGATTATTCCAATAACTATTATTATTCTCATCGTTTTGACTTTATAAAGTTTGGATCAATTAGAAATGTGATTCCTTAAATTTCAACCTCAATCTTGAGAGTTTCTCTCAATTCCTCCCCTAATTAGAAATTTGCATTGATTCCTTGAATTGTGGGATAATTGATGAAAATGTGTAAAATTTATGGAATTACTCATTTTTTCTTTTATTGTATACATATGACAAGGGTATATTAATTTTTTATTAAAAAAATTGAAAAGGTTAGACAAAGCAATGATTCAAATAACAATTCAAAGAATTTAGTACATTTTAAAATGAAATCAAGCATATATATTAATTAATTGTCTTAATAAAATTATTCATAACCAACACATTTTTCTAGAATTACTTTTTCGACGTACAGTTTTTTTTTTTTGAAAGCACTAAATATAAGAACACTAAAATTTTCGACGATTTAATTAATATAAAAACACTAAATAACCTCTTAATGTTCTTGTAACTAGGGAAGAGTAGTTACAGTTAGCTTCTGTTAGTTTAGACATGTAGGGGTCAGGGGCACCGGGCACGTAGTAGTTTTAAATTTTAACTTTTAGGTGTCTCATGTGTACAACACAAAAATTTATAATACAATGTGATTTTTTTTGTGGTGGACTGGTGGGAGAAATAGTAGTTATTACTTAAAGAGTTTGCATTAAATAAATTTCATTTTTATGTAATATGTTGCAAATTACACAGTGAAAGTAAATCACACTAATTGAGAAGATCCGTACAATTAGTGGCGAAGACAGAAAATGTTTCCAGTGGGGGCGAAACATAAAAGAGGTAAAGATCCGTACAATTAGTGGCAAAGACAGAAAATGTTTCCAAAAGGCTACTCAAAGCAACCCTTTCAATTAGTCTTTTCAGAAAAGTAATTATACCAAACATTAGTAACCTAAGTATATATATAGATTTGCCAAATATCTTGTGGTCTAGTGGCACCCATTTTACACTCCCACATGGAAGGGAGTGGGTTTGACCCTGAGTGGAGGCGATTGTTGACTCTTTGTACGGAAACATTTAGTTATGTGTAAATAGTTATTTTAGATGGTGAATTAAATCTTACTTAGCTTTGTGCTAACCTTGGATACTCTTTGAGTATTTTCAAGTGTATCTGGATTATGAGAACGATTCGCATCTTCCTAGGCAATTGTTTAAAGTTTCATCTTCATCATGGTTGAAAAAACCGCTAGATGCTCGGGGAGCACCTAGGACGCCTAGGCGAGGATTAATCGGCGCCTAGGCGCCCGTGTATTTTTTTATTTTATTTTTAATATTTAAAAAATTTGTTTAAGTATTTATAATTTTTTAAAGACTAATAATTATAAATTATATAATACTTTAATAGTTAATACTAAAATATTAAATATTAACCTAAAAAGTATCTAGAGTTTGTACAATTTAAGGTTATTTAGCTCAAAATGGTCTTGTTTTGAGTTAAATAACCCATTTAAAAAAAAAAAAAAAAGAACAATAGTTTATCGATTGACTATGCGGCCTAGTCGGTGCCTAAGAGGTCTAGTCAGCGCTTAGGAGGCCTAGGTGGTCAGCGCCTAAGTGGCCTAGGCGATACTTAGGCGGCCTAGGCAGTCGCCTAGCCGGCTAGCCTCCTATACCACCATTTAAGGTGATACGCTAGGCAGTCGACCGGCGCCTAGCGCCTAGGCAGGATTAATCAGCGCCTAGGCGGGATTTTTGCAACACTTATCTTCATAGAAAATCTAGAATTCGTTTTTAAACAATTGTAATATGTTAGTTAAAGAACTAGTATTACTTGGATTGGTTTTGTAAGTTTGATTTAACATGTGCGTTTAGATATAAGTTGTATCTAATTAAACGTGTTAGTAGCACTCTCCGTTTCCTTTAGTTTTGTCGCTTTCGCACCTGTGTTGGCTTTTCAAAAAAAATGCATGTATTTTTAAGAGTTTTTCTAGTTTGGGAAATGGGGGTGTCACACATAGCCTCCACCTTCGCATCATGAGCAACATGTTCCTTCACCTTATACATTTCGGATTTGGACTCCCCCTTGTTGTACCAAAATGATGTGTTAGGGTGTCGGGGCGGGGTCTTCGGTACGGAGACCCTTTGGCTCCCTACTTGTTTAACCTTGTTACGAAGAGACTCGCCTATGATATCCAGAGGGAGGTGTCGTTAGGATCATGGAAATCGGTTCATATCTCGATCAAGATGGGGGATTGGCATTTCTCACATCTTCTTTGCTGATAACCTTATGTTCTTAGGGGAGGCCACGAAACTACAAGCCAAGACGATGATGGATTGTCTGAATAGACTCAGTAAAGCTTCCGACCTGAAAGTAAATCTTTCCAAGTCTCAGATTTTCTGATCACCTAAAACTAATGTAGGTTTAAAGAGACGCATTGCGGGCAAGATGGGCATGTTGATCTCCTCTCATCTAGATTCTTATCTTGGGATTCCCATGATTAATAAAAGGGTTTCCAAAGATATGCTTAATTCTGCTATTGATAAAATGAGGAAAAAACTAGATACGTGGAAAGCTAGTTCTTTGAGTATGGCGGGTAGAAAAGTCTTGGTTCAGGCTTCCTTGGCCACGGTTCCAATGTACATCATGCAGTCCATTGATAAAATTTGAAAAAAAAAATTCCTTTGGGGGCATTTCGAAGATACTAGAAAAATTCATACCGTGAGTTCGTCCGAGGTGTGTAAACCTCGGGATGAGCGGGGTTGGGGCTTAGAAAAGCTAGTGACTTCAACCTAGCTTTCCTCACTAAGCTATCTTGGAAAGTTCTCACCAACGAGGATAAGTTCTGGGTTAAGGTTATTAAGGATAAGTACATTAAAGATGGAGATATTTTTAATGCAAATATCAGGAATAATAGCTCCTGTGTTGGCGTAGCATCATGAAAGGTAAAATATTCTCGAGAAAGGGGTGAAATGGAAACTAGACACCGGCTCATCGATTAATTTTTAGCACAACTAGTGGGTAGGAGATGGCCCCCTTGCAATGAACCCTAGCGTGAATGTGTCAAGCAATAGTACTCAAATGAATGTTAGCCATTTTATAACTCGGAATAAAACCTAGGACATAGAGGCCTTGGATGGATTCTTCCCAGTAATATTCTTAGTACTATAAGGGCTATTCCAATTCCAATCACAGCCAACCATCAAGCCTCCCTCTCGTGGCCTCTCACAGGTACATGTTTGTTTTCTGTCAAATTCGCTTTCTCACTCATTGCAGGTCAGCAGACGGAAGAGGGGGGCTACGGCTGGATCTGGAACATCAAATACATAGAGTAAGTAAAGCTTTTCATGTGGAATATCATCAACAATGGACTTTTTGTCAACTCAGAACGAAAGAGACATGGATTGACATATCAATGAGACTGCCCAAGATGCGGCGAGGATGAGGAGGCGCTAGACCACCTGTTTAGACGATGCACGGTGGCGGTTGAATGCCGGAATCTTGCCAAGGTTCTATCTGGGTTTAACACTAGCTCTCATATGCCACTGGTGAAATGGATCGAAGAGAGTAGTTCGGGCAGTACGCGGATCGACAGAGAGCAAGTGGCGAATTCTATCTCCACTTCTACTGTGAAACTTATAAAAAGCTAGGAACAACCTCGTCTTCAACAATGTGTCATCAACAGCTAGGGAAATTATGAGGCGTGCGACATGCGAGGCTTTGGAGGCGTAGAAGCTTTTACTCAAAAATTAACGTCCCCTGCTGGGGAAACAAGTCAGGGTCTGTTGGTCCCCTCCACGTCAAGGATTCATAAAGCTTAATAATGATGGTGCCAAAAAGGCCAGTTCGGGCCAGTAGGAGGAGATGGACTCCTCGGGTAGAGATGTGAACCAATCTTGAGCTTAGTCGTCGAGGGTCGCGAAGAATCCCCTACATATGATGGCATCGCTTGCCCCCGTCATCATTATGGCAGCCCGATATCGATTGAGATGAGCCCGGGGGTCAGCCGACCCCGTGTAGGCCTTGATTGTTTGGGATCGAAAATCCCTCGACAAAGGCTTGTCCATGATTTCCTCTGTGAATGGGGTGGTCAATACCTCTTGGGGTTCCGATCACCTATCTTGTGTTTCTATCCTGCGTTGGAACTCATCCATCCGTCTTCGCTATTGCTCCACCTCATCACGACGGGAGCTTGATGGTCGGCCACAAGTCTCACCGGAGTGCTCCACTCGCGAGGCCTGTTCTTGTTGCGGTGGAGCGTGGGGCTCCTAACTTAAAGGCCTTGCTGATGGCCGAGACGAATTGAGCTCTCCGTCGAGGTGGGACTCGGGTGTACGGAGTCAGCGTGTGCTCGGACCATCCTTACGCCTTGGAGGGTCGGAGCCAAGAGGCCCCCTTGGAGCCCATCTACAAGCTAAGTCAACAAGGCAGTAGCTTGCCGAAGCGCGGCAACCCCCTCTTGGAAACCCGAGGTCGGAGGTGGAGGTGGAGGTGGGGTCGGTCGACCTTGGTGATTGTTGTTGACTTTATCCCTGAGGTCTCCGGTCGACCTCACAGGGAGTGCTTGCTGACTCGTGGTCCCGTTGGGATCGTTGGCAGGGGATATCCGTACATGGAGTATGGGTACCACAAGAATTATGAGAATTATGGGAGTTAGACCCTGACCTTGTCATAGCTAGGGATATAGCACACTCGAGCCTGACGTCGCTGTCAATGAAAGTACCAATGATGGATTTTAATAACCTAGGTTGCCCGAATTAATAAACCTGATAAGATTAACGAAATTGAAAAGGTAAAATTAAACTAGGAATATTGTAATGAAAGGACAAAATTGATAATCACGGAGATAATTCTTGTATTAAAGCCAATACAATGCTATTACAAAGATAGATTCATGTAATAACAAGACAAGTGTGTTCTCTGGACAAGATGTACCTTGATGAGACATAGAGGAGTATTTTTTATACCCTTTTTCGGCCCTAACCACCCCCTTCCCCGGAAAGAAGGTGGGTGGTTGCAACGACGTTGGATCGCGTTTGATGCTAAAAAGACTGCGTCAACCGGATGCCCCAAGCCTCGGCTAAGTACGGGAGTCGTCCGAGATGACCCCGTGGAGGGGTCGACCAAGATGACCCCGCAGAGGGCTAGCCAATATGACCTTGCGGAGGGTTGGCCAAGATGACCCCACGGAGGGGTCGGCCAAGATGACCCCGTGGAGGGTTGGCCAAGATGACCTCGCAGAGGGGTCGGCAAAGATGACCCCGTAAAGGGGTCTACCAAGATCACCCCGCAGAGGGTTGGCCAAGATGACTCCGCGGAAGGGTTGGCCTAGATGACCTCGAGGTGGGGTTAGCCAAGATAACCCCTACGGAGGGTTGGCCAAGATGATTCCGCGGAGGGGTCGGCTAAGATGACATTGCGGAGGGTTAGCCAAGATGACCCTGCGAAGGGGTCGGCCAAGATGACCCCGCGGAGGTGTCGGCCATGATACGACCATGCTTGGGCCGGTTAGGCTCGACCGAGGCTAAGCTCAGCCAAACCCGGGGTTGGTCGGGTTCGATTTTCGGGATATCCCCGATGCTTGAATCTGATTCCGCCCGTGTTGACTTGTCACGGGTCTATTTACAATTTATCCATCAATTTGAGATTATAATAAAATTATATACTCCCTCCGTCTCATTTTATGTGTCTGGTTCGGTTAACGAGACTTGACTGAAGTTATATTTCATCTAATTTTTCATAATATTAAGTTTAGTATTAGTATACAATATTGATATATTTAGAAATTACATTAAAATACTATTAAACACAAAAAAATTAAAAATAAGTAAAAAATATTAAAGAAAATAAACGAAGAAGAAAGAATTAATTTAATCAATGTATATCATAAATAATAATAAATCAGTTGCTCATTAATGCCGAGAGTTAGAATTAATTATAATCTGACTGAACATTAGAGAACTTTTGAAAAAACGCTCTCGACCTCCTTAGTTATTTTTGGTAGGTTTCCCACGTCGCCCTAGCCGTTAGGACGGCGAACCAGCTTCAGGGCATGGAGGCGCCGCCGGGGGCCTCTATGCCACCGCCGCCGACTGTCATGGAGGTGGAAGATCCCTCCCAGCAATCGACCAAAAAATACAAAACAACAAAAAGATCCTTCGCTGACACTGTTGCGCCTCTTCCACCGGGCATAGAAGCGATGCCGACCTTTCAGAATACTACTGATTGGGCCTTTGAAGATCCCGTGTTAGAATCTGATTCGAAAATGGATGAACAAGAATCGACGGATGGTTTCCCTCGCGTAAAAATCTCGAAAGAGCTGCGACGGGAACTCTGCCTACCATGGAAGATGGCTTTGATCGTGCAATATTTAGGAAGAAATATTAACTACAACGTGCTGAAGCAGCGCCTTCCAGTTATCTGGGGCCTTCAAGGGAGAATGGACTTCATCGACATCGGCTATGGGTTCTTCGTAGCGCGCTTCGGTTCTTCGATTGATTACATGCACGTTCTTCTTGATGGTCCATGGAAAATCTTCGATAACTATCTGGTGATCCAACGCTGGCAACCGGAGTTCGATCCCCTCACTGCAAAGCTCTCCAAAATGGCAGTTTGGGTTCGTATCCCAAGGCTGGCGGTTGAGTTCTTCCGGGAAGATGTGATCAAAAGCGTCTTGGAGAATGTGGGTAAACCACTTAAACTCGATCGTACCACGGTCGGAGTTGAGAGAGGTAGATTCACCCGGGCGGCTGTGGAAATTGATCTCGACAAACCCCTTGTTACACATGTTTGGGTTCGCAATAAGCTTAGAGCCGTGGAGTACGAAGGGCTTCACGTGGTATGTTTCAACTGTGGAACAGTTGGGCATAGGGAGCAAGCATGTCCTCACGCCATTCCGACAACCCCTGTTCATGGAGACACGGAGTGCAACGCACAACCAGAAGGTGGGAAGGATGGCGATACGGCGCAACCCACAACAACAACCACCACGGCTCCTACTCCACCGGCGCGGAAATACGGCTCCTGGATGCTTGTCACCAGAAAATCCATGAATCAGGACTGAAACATGGATGCCAGACAGACCCCGCAACAATCAACGAACAGAAACGCCAGGAGAAATTCCTTCGACATCCTGCAAAATGCAGACGACGATGAAGGTGGTGATTCGATCCCGAGTTCAGGCAAAGAATACGTTAATCAACCCAGACGTGGTAAAGGTAAGTCCCCAGAGTCCAGGTAATGAGAAAAGATGACGGGCTTCCTGCCACTAGTCACACCGCTGATAAGGCGCCCAGTAGAAGACATCAACGGCCTACGACACGAGACAACCAGAACATGGAACTAACACGTGACCCCAGCCCCTCTTCGGCTACCATCACCCGCCAGAAACCGACTCAACAGGTAAGGAACAGAGGAGGCCATATTTTGCAAGGTCGCGGAGGCACGAGGAGAGGGGGACGTGGTGGTCGTGTCTCCTCCCTTGATTATGCCATGGATAACATCTGGATGGATAAATTCAATAGCATAGGTATCTTTCAGTTTGGAAATGCTCAGTCTGGTCCAGACCCTTGGGCACAGACCTTGTCAGCCTCTAATGGCCTTGATAATGGTAAGGGTGTCACGCCGGAGGAAGGCGGTCGTCAAACTTCCTCCCTCGCTACGACCTCTCCATGAAGATCATTTCTTGGAATTGTAGGGGCATCGCTAATGGTCGGGTGAGGAAGCACGTTAAGCAGCTTTTAGTCTCGATCAAAGCCAATGTTCTTTGCCTTGAGATTCGTTCACCCAGGATAGACAAGATGGTTAAACTTGTCTACAATCTTGGGTTTAGTAACCACTTTGTTGTTGAGCCTTTGGGTTTTGCAGGTGGCCTTTTGTTGTTTTGGAAACAAGGGCTTGCTAATCTGAATATTGTTAGTCACTCGTCCCAGGCCATTCATGCTAACTTGAGCCTGGATCAACAAGACTGCTATGTCACTTTCTCCTATGTCCGACCGAATCTCCTGGCTAAGAGTAGGTTCTGGGAAGAGTGCAAAGCCTTCAGTGCCTCTGTGAACAATCCTTAGTTAGTTCTCGGGGACTTTAACGATATTGCATCGGTGGATGAACAATGGGGTAGCGAGTCGGTTAACACCCTTAACATCCAGAGATTTGTCGATGCATTTAACAGTTGTGGCCTTATGGATCCAAGAGCCACTGGCCCGAGATTCACCTGGTACCGTTCAGTGGGCAATAGGATTATTCAAATGCAGCGTCTTGACAGGACCTTCTGGAACATCAATGCACAGGTGGCATTCCCGGAAGCTAAGATTGTAAATCTTCCAAGACTCCATTCGGACCATAACCCCGTGATGTTTATCAGTGAAGCGGGTATAACTCCGGAACGGCATCTCCGGCCGATTCGTTTCGAAGCAGCCTGGTTGTCTAGAACCGACTATGGCAACATTTGGAAGGAGGCAACGCGGGACGGTAGTAGAGTTTTTGAGGACATGATCTCTGAAATTTCCACTAAAAGTATGCTTTGGAATAAAAATGTTTTCGGTAACATTTTTAATCGTAAAAAACTCCTGGAGGCCAAGATTAATAGGGTCCAATCGGATCCTAATTATCACTCCTCTAGAGACCTCCAGACGCTTGAAAAGATTCTTATCAATGATCTCAACGTTGTGCTTGACCAGGAGGAGGCTCACTGGTTTCAGAAGTCTAGGCAGGATTGGGTTAGAGATGGGGACAGAAATATTCGTTTTTACCACAATGCGGCATTGATCAAGAGAAATAGAAACCGCATCAGATTCCTCAAGCTCCAGGGAGTCTGGACTGATGATACTACAGCTTTGTCTTTACACATTACTGACTATTTTGCTTCTTTGTTCTGCAGGAATCCTAGGACAATTGACAACCCAATCCTCCCAACACCTAAGGCTTTCAAAATCTCTAATTCAGAAGCTTCGTACTTAGGCCAGAGAGCCTCAAGGGACGAAGTTAAGAAAGTCGTGTTTGGGATGAAAAAGTACGGGAGCCCTGGTCCGGATGGGATTCCAGTTGTCTTCTACCAGCACTTCTGGGATGAAGTGGGCCCGGCGCTGACCAACTTAGTCAATCAAGCGCTTAATAGCGGGATTGTTCCTAATTCCCTACTTAAGGCGTTTATGACTCTCATCCCTAAAAAAGAAGTACCCGAGACCGCGGCGGACTTTAGGCCTATTACCCTCCTTAACGTAGGCTTAAAGTAATCTCGAAAGTCATCGTCAATAGGATGAGGCCGTTAATGTGTAAGCTCATTGGCCCCCACCAGAACAGCTTCCTCCCGGGGCGTTCCACACTGGATAACGTAATTTTGACCCAAGAGATTGTTCACACTATGCTTAAAAAGCGAGGATCCAAAGGGCTGATGGTGATCAAGGTGGATCTTCACAAAGCTTATGATAGTGTTGATTGGTCCTTTCTTGAACACACTCTCGCGGGATTTAACTTCCCTAGGGGCCTCATTGATCTTATTATGTATTCCCTTCGTGAGAGCGACATCTCTGTCCTTTGGAATGGGGGTAGCCTTTCCTCCTTTAGACCAGGCCGTGGGCTCCGCCAGGGCGACCCCTTAGCCCCTTATCTCTTCAATCTGGTTATGGAAAGACTTGCCCATAACATTCAAGCCACGGTTGACAAGGGTATTTGGAAGCCGATCCGGATCACAAGGCGTGGACTAGGCCTTTCCCACCTCTTCTTCGCCGATGATCTATTACTTTTCGGGGAAGCGACAGTTCAACAAGCTTCTGTCATCTCAGATTGTCTTAACAGGTTCAGCTGTGACTCCGGACTCCAGGTTAACCTCTCTAAATCCCAAATCTTTTGTTCTCCTAACACTAGTGCAGGTTTGAAGAGAAGCATTGGAGATTGTTTGGAGGTCCCCATGGCCGCCCACCTCGGCTCTTACCTAGGGATTCCTATTCTCCAGAAACGGGTGTCTAAAGAAACCTTCGCGGGCGTGATCGAAAAAATGAGAAAGAAATTGAGCTCCTGGAAGGCAAACTCTCTAAGCATGGCACGTCGAAGAATCCTGGTTCAATCCTCTCTGGCCACGATTCCAACCTACACCATGCAGTCCATGGCCCTGCCTTCAAGCACCTGCAAAGAGATTGACAAAGTCTGCAGGAACTTCCTTTGGGGTCATCCAGACTCATCCAAAAAAATCCACACTGTGAACTGGACCGATATTTGCAAGCCTAGGCCCTTTGGAGGTTTGGGCCTTCGTAAAGCGCATGATTTCAACTTAGCCTTCCTCACCAAACAGGCTTGGCAGCTCCTGACGAACCAAGACAAGTTATGGGTCAAAGCCCTCCGTGAAAAATACGTTAAAGACGGAGACTTCCTCACGACCAACTGTAAAAACGGTTGTTCGTTGGGGTGGCGGAGTGTCATCAAAGGTAAAAACACGCTTCTCGCGGGAGTGAAATGGAGAGTGGGCAAAGGGAGTTCCATCAAATTCTGGAAAGACTGTTGGGTAGGTGATAAACCTCTGGCCCTCCTTCCTTCAGTAAACTCCAGGGCCAATGATGTCGATTTAGTCAAAGATTTTATATCCCACGACAATACCTGGAACATTTCAGCACTTGAAGACCTCCTGCCCGAAGATATAGTCAGCGACATACGGGCGATTCCTCTCCCCATAGACGCTGATCAGGACGACAGCCTTGTGTGGCCGCACTCAGGTACGGGCCTCATCTCTGTTAACTCTGCTTATTCTTTCATTACAGGTGGCGATGAGAACAATACAACGCACAGCTGGATTTGGGAGATCAAATGCGTCGAGCGTATCAAAATCTTCTTATGGAAAATCACCAAGAACGGGCTGTTGACGAACGTGGAGCGCCTCTGGCGAGGCCTGAATGATGACCCGACGTGTCCGTGTTGCGGCCTTGGTGACGAAACCCTCCATCATCTGTTCAGAGAATGCCCTGCAGCGAAGGACTGTTGGAGCGAAACCACGCCACCTGCTGCCTTCTTAGCGAGTAACCATCTCCCGATTCCGCTATGGATGGAAATTTTTAGCTCGGGCAAAAAGGGAGAACAAGCCTGGGAATCCTGGAAATTCTTATTCCCCCATTTGTTGTGGAATATATGGAAAAGCCGGAATAACCTCGTCTTCAACAGAGTAGCATGGACAGCGAAACAAATTCTGATGCATGCTCAAAGAAAGGCCGCGGAGGCTGAACAATTTCTTATCAAAAGAAATGGGCCAGTGGCCGCTAGCCAGGTCTGGGTACAGTGGGTTCCGCCTCCTCATGGTTACGTTAAAGTCAATACAGACGGGGCACGTAAATCATCCACTGGACTGGCTAGCGCAGGCGGCCTCATCCGCGACCATCGGGGGCAGTGGCTTATTGGGTTCACCTCAAAGATTGGCCACACTAGCAGCTTCAAAGCTGAGCTATGGGGCATCCGCGAAGGTTTGAAATTGGCGTTGAACATGGGTTTCTCCTTCATCTCGGTTGAAACAGATTCTGAGGCGGTGATCAAGGCAATATTCCAAGAGCCGTCCAACCCTCAGCTCGTCGAGATTCTCATCGCAGACTGCAAAGTTCTTATTCGACAGGTTCCGAATTTCAAGCTGCTGCATACCTTTCGCGAGGGTAATCAGTGCGCGGATTTTCTTGCAAACTTGGGGCAATCCTCTTCGTGGGGGACCACCATCGTCAACACCCCACCGGAAGGCATGACTACTCTCTTGGTCAGAGACGCGAATGAAGTTACTTTTAGTAGACTTCGTTAACTCTGGGAGCGTTTGCGCTCCTTTTCATCACCAAAAAAAAAAAAGAATTAATTATAATCTGTATTTATTCCATAATTACAAGATTCATTTTATTTGCTAAGTTTACGTACTATTCATTGATGTAAGAAACTCTTTTATGCTTGCTTTTTTTTTTTTTTTTTTTTTTTTTTT
>CM008334.1:38681398-38691728 GCA_002525835.2 Ipomoea batatas | reverse complement strand
AAGTACTCAAATAACCCATTACCCAGCAAATTAAATTGAAGCGAGAAACTACCTTTTAATATCTTTGGAATACATAATATTTTAAATTTTCAAATTTTTATTAATTAATTTAATCTTTTTTCTTAAACTAGGGATTTCTTTATCCACAATAACTCATTCAACAATAATGGTTGAACCAAATGAACCCCAAGCACAACACCTAAAGGAAAGTCCATAGCTCCTATATCATAATCTCATTGCATGACGTTGTCATCTATGCTACCAACAATATCCGAATTGCAAATAACACACTACCAACAAAAAGAAAGAGAACAATTCAAATAGTAAAGATGAAGACAATGACAATGTTACTCAAAAGAAAATTAAGAACACTTAGAAAAATTCAAATTAAAAGTAGTATTTATTTAGACTATCATTTTTAGACCAAATATTTAGACTATCGATTTTACAAGGTTGCAAACATTTATTTTAGTAATAATTATAATGAATTTTCTATATTATCTTTGATTCATATACTTTGAGTTAGATATTTAAATAAAAAAATTCGACATTCAATTACCATGTATAAACTTCTCCTATATAATCTTGCATTGATATACTTTCAAATATTTATTTCAATATAAACATTGGACATTAACCCATTCGCGCAATGCGCATATAAAACTAATAATATAAAATGGGCGTAGTGAAATTAACTATATCAATTTTGTTAAAAACTGATGTAACAAATTTGTGTTATTATAGTGTACGTAAATTTATAGTCAAAATGAATCTAAGCGTCACTTTTCATTTTGAGATATACTTAAAAAGTTGTTTAACTTCACATGTATGACTACATAGGTTTTTTAAAAAAATAAAATAAAAAATAAAATTTATTAGGTGATGTATTAACTCATGAACTTGATGGTAGGTAGACCGCTAATGTAACCAATAGTTACATCATGGACCCGGCTTCACGTTGGGTGGACCCGTATCCATTTACATACTGAATGTTCACAATTTGAATTTTGAACATTTAGTATGTAAATTGTGATCATTCAGTATATAAATTGTGAACATTCAGTATGTAATTAAATTGTGTATTTTGAACTCAAGTCTACCTTGCAATGTGGACCTAGGTCCACATAATAAATTGCCTAAGAGCAGTTGTTATATCGTGAATCATGGTCCACAAAGCTTTGTGGACCACGATCCAAAAATGACATCGTTTCTTTAAATAAAGAAATGGTTGTCGTCACATATTAACGGAGCTCCGCAAATGAAACTACAGTTCATCTCAAATGATACTGTCTCACATTTGTTTTTATATTATCAAATGAAATTGTAGTTATATCAAAATGAAAATGTAGTTGTGTTGAAAGGAAATTGCAGTGATAAAATGAAACTTAATAACAATTTCACATATTTGAGTGTATATTGTCCAATGAAACTGTAGTTATATCGAAATGATATTGTAGTTGTGTTGAAAGAAAACTATAGTGTATTAGAGCCATCTTGCTAGGATTTGGGCAATCATTGCACCGTCCTTGAAAATGCGTAGAGATCTATGTAAGGTCGGTTGTCCCAATGACGTTATCCTAGAAGATGAGAAAATAGAGATGAGGGGTGAGCCGCTTTGCTAGGGTTCAGGGACCCATTACACCAACCTTCAAACAAGCATGGAGCTCCATGTGAAGTCGAGTACCCGACGACGTTACCCTAGGAAGTGAGAAGAAAAGAGAGACTGCCCAAGCCATTGGCGGTGAGTGGTCCATGCCCCTACCCTCACTTACTTTTATGCATTAGGGCTTTGGCGTTTGGTTGGACGGGTTGGTTAAGTTGTGTACATCATTCCCACTAGTGAGATCGGCTTAAAGATGCTTGCAAAATAGAAGGTGAACCCAAAAATTGTATTGCATGCTTGGTTGAATGGTGTGAAATGGTTTTCCAATGCTTAAACTAGATTTTTAGGGATTTTTGCTTCCTTTGCATATTCCTAGAGTTGAATGGCGCATGTTTAACACTCTTTGTAGATAGTATGGGGGATCTCACCCTCTTCGGTTGGCTACACCATAGCTTGCTTGGCCAATTGGTTGATTGAGTGACATAGATATCTTTGGCACTTAAATGATCTTGGCTTAAATGTGAATCGCTTGAGGACAAGCAATCTAAAGTGCGGAAATTTTGATTGGTGCCAAAGATACCTATAGAAAAGGGTCTAACTAGGGGTAGTTGGTGATACTTTGTTGCCCGTTTGTGATCAATTTGTGTGGTATTAAGCTCTAATGTGCCAACTCTTGCAAAACTCTATCACATGGTATGTTTGGAAAGACTTCTTGTAGGTTTGAAGGGAACCAAAGCTTAGAGGAAGGAGCAATGAAAGAAAGAAGCATCAGTGCTTATCCACGTTTGGTTCCACGCATGGACTAGGCATGGAATATAACCAGAAAGTTCCACGCATGGATCCACGTGCGTGGAAGTGAGCGAAAGTCGGTTTAAGTAGAAGATCCACGAGCCGTTCCACGTGTGGACGGGCTCGTGGATCAGCTCCTGTGGGAAAAAATGAGAAGATCACTTGGAGGAAGGCTATTTAAGGGAGCTTAGGTTAAGAGAGGCAGAGGACCACCATCTTAGAGGAGTTCCACAATTTTAGAAGAGATCTAGAGATTGTAGAAGAAGATTAGCTAGAATAGAGCTAGAATTAGTATATCTTGGCTACGAATTGAGGATTGAAAAGCTTGTGGATTACATTTGCTATTGCTTTGGTAACTCTTAGACATTGATTTACATTGCTTTTAATTTTTAATTGCAATTTCCTTTTGGTTATCATTTGAGCTTTTAGATCTATTTTCCTTTCAATATCTTACTATGAGTAGCTAGGTTAAATTGGGAGTTAGATGCTCTAAATTAGGGATCATGCATGTTTTATTTGAATTCTCCCAATGAATTGAGAAATGCAAGTTAGGTTTCAATAGTTCATGTGTGGTTGATGTTTGGAGATATTTGTTCCTATTTCCGGCCAGGATAGGTAGCAAAGTGGAAGGAAGTGGTGGTAGCTAGTGAGATATCATACCATCATGAGTCTCACTTGACCACATTGCCGCCCTTGATTTGGGAAGACGAGGCTCGGGAGAGGTGGTAGACCATGTGTTTGATATAATGCCCCAACCGACTGAGGATGTGGGAGTCCAAGCGTGACGCCGCTTGGTGAAGGTGTCGTGGGCTTCCTTGAACGAGACTTGTTTGCATTGCCTCGATGCTACTTTAGTGACCGTCATACATGAGACCTAGTGAAGGCATCCACCTCCTCTCTTTAGTTGATCATTTACATTTGTTTTCATTCAATTGAACTCTTGTCTCATGATACTTTTGCTTTTGTTGATTTTAGTAACTCTTTGACAATTAACTCCCTTAATGTCATGCATTTGACTTGATTCCAATTTTCTATCCTTAAAGAACACGACACTCTAGGAACTTATTGCTCGTTTACACACTATCCATTCACCACGAATACGAACAACATCATGTCACTCTCGGAAAGAAAATTATTCAGTTCTACATGTCAGTCCAAGATTTGAAACAATGATATTAAGATCAGGTCTTGTGTATCGCTCAAACATTATTTTTTTAGCCTTCTCTTCGAATGTGTGGGAGATTATTGTTGAAAAATCATTCAAATAGAAGACTTTAGTCATTTTATTTTTCCTTCTCCTATTAATTTGGATCATAGTAGACTTACTTGTCCACATTTGGCAGGATTGTTGATGTTGGATAAATTCTTGAATTGAGAGTTGGTTGGTCCAAATCCCTTTTCCTTTCCTATTTTTATTGTCCGCACAGCAAATCCTTAATCTATGCTTTAATTTAACATTGATTTTGTGAATGTTGTTTGCTATATTTCAAATGAGTGGATGGTGTGTTTTGTGAGTGAGTGATGCAACATAATGAATGTTGGGCCTTCATGGCTGAGGAACGAAGGATGTACTAGTATATAAATGAAGGTCCATTTATTCATTAGGACAGATTGATCATTCTTTTCTCTTTTCATAATCCAACGCAAATTCCTTTATTTTCATATTGCAATCATTCCTTCACTATCATATCGCAATCCTTTTCCGTATTTGTCTGAGCTTTGATAGTCCAATCATTATTGCATGGACCATGGTCCACACAGCTGTGTGGACCAAAAATAAAAAGTACATTATTTTAGTACTGAAGGTACATTATTTTTATACTGTAGGTACATTATTTTTATACTGTAGGTACATTATTGTAGGGTACATTATTTTTATACTGAACTATTGAAGGTACATTATTTGATATATACTGTCAAATAATGTACCTACAGTACAAAAATAATGTACCTTCAATATAAAAATAATGTACTTTTTATTTTTTGTCCACACAATGGTCCATGCAATAATTTGCCTTGAGAGCCATGTTCATCCTACGTCCTGCTATTGCAAGCCCGACGCAGCTTACATGTGTTCCCTATCGAAAGCTAAACGAAAAATTCATAATGCACCGTCCCTGAGAAAATATTGCTTTTAAGGTATTGTTTTTAAGAACATGACACAGGCTTCATTGTGCATACAAACAATCATTATTGTGTGAATCATAGTTCACATAGTTGTGTAGACTATAAACAAAAAGTATGTTGTTTTTATACATAAAGCACATTATTTGAAAGTACATTATATTATCAAATAATGTACAATCAGTACACAAATAATGTACTTTTAGTATATTAAAAATGTATCTTGTGTTCAGGAAAAAATACATTATTTGGATACTAAAAGTACATTATTTTATATAATATACAGTCAATGCATAAATAATGTACTTTTAGTATATTAAAAACGTACTTTTATTATGGTTCACACAACACTGTGTAGACTATGATCTAAATAATAATTTTCCATGTAAATGTGTACAGTTTTTGTGTTGGGCCGAATGTTGCAAAAATCAAACATAGACACTAGGCGGCGCTCGGCTGCGGTGATTTTTGCCAAAATCAGTCATCTCCGCGGCCGGGTGCCTAACCGGCCGGTTGGGTGGTTTTTTTTATTAATATTTTAGTAATTTTAAATCTTAAACATTTAAACTATTAATGTTCTTAACTAATACTCTAATAGTCTAATAAATAATAACTTAATAAAATATTAAGTAATAACAAATTAAACTAATAAGTAATACACTAATAGTTACTCCATTTGTCTCATTTTGTTTGTCTTTTATACTATTCATTGGTCAAATCAACTCTTTCTTCATATTTCTTATTTTCTTTAATAATTTTTAAATTTGATTTTTTGTGGTTATAGTTTAATGTAGTTTCTAAATATATAATTTTTATATACTAATACTAAACATAATACTCCCTCTGTCCCATTTTCCCTGTCCTGTTTACTATTCATTGGTCAAACAAACTCTTTCTTCATTGCTTATTTTCTTTAGTAATTTTTAATTATTTTTAAATTTGATTTTTTGTGTTTAATAGTACTTTTAATATAGTTTCTAAATATATAAATTTTATATACTAATACTAAATTTAATATTATGAAAAATTTAATTAAAAATAACTTCAGTCAAGCCTCGTTAACCGAATCAGACAAACAAAATGGGACGGAAGGAATAATAAATAATACTACGTAACTAATAACTTATTAAGTAATAACTATTACCTTATTAAGTATTTTAACTATTTAACTATTAAAGCGTAAAGACTTAAAATATTAACTCTTAAAATATATTTTTTTTTAAATAAATAAATAAAATAAAATAAAAATAAAAATAAAAAATCGGGTGGCTAGCGATTTTTTCAACCTTGGTTGGGCTTGGACCATGTTGATTCTCGAAACTATATTGGATTGTTATATCATGAATCATGGTCTGTCTTGTGTGAACCATAAATAAAAAGTACATTTTTGATATACTAAAAATACATTATTTGTATATGTAAAGTATATTATTTGAATGCACATGATTTTTTTTATATTATCAAATTATGTACCTTCAGTACACAAATAATGTACTTTTAGTATATTAAAAATATATATATATATATATTACATTCATGGTCCACACAACTATATGAAACAAGTTAAATTCTTTTTGTTAACTTAAGTTTATTTTTCTTTTTTTCTTTTTGTACAAATAAAATTAATATATAAAAACATATTATTTTTCAAATGACACCCATATTGATATTTTTATTTTAATATTTTAAATTAAGATACGATTATATTAAGCCACTATATCAAGTTCATTTCAATATATTAAAGGTTTATTTTTACAATACCATAGGTTCATTTTCCAAATATTATAGATTCATTTTTACAATTGTAATGCAGCTACATTATAATAGATCTCAAAAAAATCATTAATGAAACATTGTAGATTCATTTTTACAACATTAAATGCTCATTTTTACAATATTGAATGTTCATTTTTACAATCATAATGCAACTACGATATAATACAAATCAATCTATAATACACTCATTAAGATAATATATACTAACGGTTTATTTTATCGATATTGCAAGTTCATCATTAAACAACTATGATTCAAAATATATTATTATGAGTATTATTCAAAAAATATCAATAATATCTTTTTAATAATATATTTTGTAAGAGTTAATTCCACTTTTGGTCCAAGACTTATTAGGCGTTTGCCAGATTTAGTCCTCCATAATAAAAATGGTCAGATTCTAACCACGCTTTTTGGTCGTTGGACACTTTTAGTCCTCCGTGACTTATACCGTTTGTGGACTGTTAATTAGAAGGACTTTTTGGTCTTTTTATGTTGTCTGTTGACCTCAAGGCTATTACAGACGGGTTGAATCAGACGGTCAATTCTTCACCCCATTGTTGATCTTGGGAGTTTTGTTGAGACACGAGCGCGAAGCCGAGGACGCCGATGTGGACGGCTGCGGCGGCGGCGACGACTTGGGGTCTTCCAGCGATGGTTTAACGGCGGGTTTGGGCTTCCCGTTGGCGAACAGAGAGTTGAGGAAGTTGGTGAGGCGAGCCCCTGGCGAGATGGATGGGTTGTTTCATCTTCTTCAGATTCGCGTACATCTTCACGGCGGCGGATTTGGATTTAATCAAATTCTGGTGTTCCGTTTTGGAAGATTTCTCGACGGTGGTTCTGACTGGTTGGACGGCTCCTTAATGTCATGTTCTTCTTCCTTCCAGTGCATTACTCCACATTCTCATTTTAGTTACCGCCATTACAGGCGAAAGATGTTGATCCAGATTCCTTGAGGAGCAGTTTGCCTAAAGCTGTTTCGTTATTGGAATGGGCCATTTCTGGAGAGCCCTTTGAGAATCTTCCAGACCATGCCTATGAGGGCATAGCAGATTGGGAAAGGACACTGATACAAGACCGTGTGCGTGCTCTCTGCATTCTTGAGAAAATCTACACATGCTAGCCATGCATACATGTGTTTCTTTAACTCAAAGTTCATTTACAATATTATTCTATTGGCATGCACTTTTAAAACTCTCACCCCTAAGATTAAGATTAACCAGTGTGCATGATTAAAGTTACCATCGCAACTTACCACATGTGTGCGTGGAGGCGAATTTTCCGAGCAGGTCGCTTCCGAATTGGTGAACGGATGAGCTAACGATTCTAGACGTCGTGTTCTTCTCCAGAATTATTGCTTCGATGAGGTCTCGCGGCGCGAAGCCGTTAACGATAGCCAGCGCCATAATAACGTACGCGGAACGGTCGCTGCGGGACCTCGTACGAGACCACTCCGCACGACGGCACGAAGTCGATGGTACCGGAGGCTAAACCCGGCAACGGAAGCTTCTCGAGTTGATCGTGACCCTCTTGGCGACCTCAAACACTAACGGCCATCTTCCTGTGTTGTCTCATCAAAACGGTCATCTTCCTCACAGCTGCCACCGCCTGCAAAAACGAGCTAGAGAAGAGGATATCGACGACCTCAAGCATTAAATTGTCAGTTGGTGTTCAAACTCTGTTCATCTCTATTTTTGTCGTACCTGAAAACAATCACTAAAGTAGAGGAATAAAAGAATTAGAGGAAGACAACATAAAAAGACCAAAAAGTCCTTATAATTCACGGTCCACAAACGGCACAAGTCACGGAGGACTAAAAGTGTCCAATGACTAAAAAGCGTGGCTAGAATCTGACCATTTTTATTATGGAGGACTAAATCTGGCAAACGCCTAATAAGTGTAGGACCAAAAGTGGAATTAACTCTATTTTGTAACATTGATTTTATTTATTAAAAAATGTGTAAATAATAATAGGCAAATTAAAAACTTGTGTTATCAAATAGAAAATATTCAAACTTCAAACTTCAAACTATTGGGATTGTATCTAGACACACTAAAATTAATCTCTTTATATATTCATTGCATTAAAATATCGATAAATAGAAATAATTAAAAATTATAATTCAAATTATATATAACAAATAATATATGTATTTTATACACACACATATATGATTTACTATTCATATAAATGTAATTAAAATATAATCAACCATTAAATTAATTATATAATGATTTTAATAAAATGATAATTAAAGAATAGGAAAAAGATATGATAGATATAGGTGTATGGTAATAATGATGGAGTTATCAATATTAGAATTAAAAAGAATCGGTGTAGAGAAGATAAAAGGGACCAATAACCAATTCCACTAAATCGCTATATTCATGGAAAATTCAAACGCTCTCTCTGCTCAACGGTTCTCTAAGGAATCCGATCTGCTGGAACGAAGCACGAGGAAGAGGAAGGTTGATGATGGCACTTCCGGCAATGAGATACCAGTACCGGTGGAGACTCCGTCCATGGAGGCGGCTTAGCTTTGATGTCATCATCGTCTGCGGCAGTGGAAGTTGTGGCGTCGACACCAGCAGTGGATCCTCCGGCTTCGGCCATGCAAATCGAAGATGTTAGGGTGGAACAACATTTGGCAGCGGTTGATTCAGGATCTGGGACGTCGCCAACGTCGCCGATCGCGAATACTATGCCCCGATCTTATTTAGACTCGGCGGTGGGCAGCGGTTCGGGAGCTGCTCCGTTTTTGTTAGTGTCTCTTTCCGAGGACGAGGAGACCGACACCATGGGAGACGATGATTCGGAGTCTGAGGAGGCCGATCCGACTTGCCCTAAGATTCGATTCACAGCGAAGGAGATGGATCAGATCCGACACCTTGGCGTCAATCTTTGATAATTAAGGTCATGGGTCGCCGTGTAAGTTACGCTTATCTCTTGCGCTGGTTAAACTCTATGTGGCACCCCAAAGGGCGTATGAAACTTATAGCTTTGGAGAATGATTATTTTTTGGTCAGATTTGGGAACGTGGAGGACTTGGAATTCGCTAAGTTTGAAGGACCTTGGATGGTCCTTGATCACTACCTGATCGTTAAGGATTGGGTGCCAAACTTCGATCCTTTTGAGGACAAGACGGAGAAGGTTTTGGTGTGGGTGCGGTTCCCCAACATCCCAGTGGAGTATTACAATCTCCTATGTTTGCAGAGAATTGGAAACAAACTAGGGCGTACCGTCCGAGTTGATCACACAACCAGTTTGGTCTCCTGGGGAAAATTCGCAAGAGTTTGTGTTGAACTGGATATCACGAAGCCGCTTCTTTCGACGTTTACCATGGAGGAGAAGGTTTGGAAGGTGGCGTATGAGGGCATTCACCTAGTATGTTTTTCCTGCGGTTTGTATGGGCACCGGCAAGATTCTTGTCCTACAGTTGGAAAAGAGGATGCGGTGGTGGGATTAGGAGCCTGTGCGGAAGTGGATGATCACGTTGCGGCTTTACCGCAAATTGCGAACCCTTCCACACCTCGGGCAAGTAGAACGTTTTCCCTTATCGAATCCTCCTCTCCCTTGCACCGTGTTAAAGCCGCCTTGATTGACTTTCTTGTTTCTCGCCGGAAACTTCCGAGAATTGTCGTCGGCCTTTCTCTTATTTCGGCCATAGGCTTCCTGTTGGTCCAGGTAAACCTGATAATGGTCCGATGCTCTGTCATATGCCTCCTTCAACGTAGCACACATGAAAGGCGCAATCATCCCTCTTACACTCCAGTCCAATCCCCGAACAAATCTCCTTGCCTTGCTCGCCTCATCTGGTACGATTTCCTGGGCAAACCGCATCAGTTCAACATACTGGTCGTAGTATTCCTGAATGGTTGCTCCCTTCTGTTTCAGTCGTAGGAATTCCTCACACTTAATTCCTTTAATGCGTTCAGTGTAGAACTGCTCCCTTAACTCCACCTTGAATTCCTCCCAACCGAAGGCTGGGTTTTGCAGGAGAGTCGGTCCAACCGTCGTCCACCAATTGTCGGCAGCCT
>CM008334.1:38623221-38639648 GCA_002525835.2 Ipomoea batatas | reverse complement strand
TGTATACCTAGTTTTATTTGATAGCCTTAAGTATACGCTATGGTGATGATATAATAAAATGGACTGCACACTATGGATAGAAATGGGAAATGTTTATCACGTACTATGTGTATGGGGGAATAATCATGATATGCAGTGAGTCAGATTTGGATTTAATAAAATTTGATATCCTCAAAAATAGATAATTTATAAAATATCTTACTCATTATGTTTGCCCTAAGTGACCAGATTACTCATGCCATGACAATTTGGGTATTTTAAAATTTTAAATGAATTGCACATAAAAATATGCAAACATATAACATATTTAATGTAACATGTCTAAATCATTTACTTGGTAATGCAATGCATTCACATATATATTTTGATATGATATGCATTATGATGCTATTCAAATAATCACATGGAGGTTAAATGCCAAATAAATTCAAGGATGGTGAGATTATTTAAATTCATAACTTGTTTGCTTCAGGCAAACAATCATGAATTCATGATGTGATTCACTTCTAACTTTCAAGCACATAGCATTTTTAATAGGATAACATAATGCTAAAGATAGAAGTTGCAGACTTCATTCATGAATCATGACTCGCTCATTAGTCACTCGAAGGCCAATATATGTTTGAGAGGTCTTCTAGACCTTATTAGAAAAGTATCCCAATGTCCAAAGGCATTGCTAATATAAGTATGAGGGTTTAGAACTCGGAGAATAATATTCCCACAAAAACTAAGTTTTGGGATCAATGACACTTAGAACACTTAGTATAATTTTGTCATGTACTACTACTGGAATACAATATGACCATCATAGAAGACAATGAGACTCACATTATTCACTATGACTTTACATGTACTTCTACTACAGTACAAGGTTAGTCATGTGCTTCTACCAAAGTACATGGTTATTACCTTTCCATGTACTTCTACTGGAGTACAAAAAAAAATAAAATTTATGGAGTCTTGTATTAATCTTGTCTTTCTATAATTCTTCTAATATAGTTTCACTTGTGAAACAATACTATATTATACTGGTCATATTCAAAGGAATTCACAATCATAGAATCTCAGATTTAGTCAATAAAAGATTATGACTTTATTGATCATAGCAATCCTTTGGGGATTGATTTAGGGACTGTGGATCAAATATTCATAATCGATCTAGGACTTGTGTCAAGGGGTGACATATAAAAATTAGTACTCTTAGTTTACCTTCTATGCAAAGTTATATTAGATTTTTGTTCATCCAGACAATAATATATTGGTCGGCTCTACTAGAGCCCATAATCATTTTGTACTACCATACCCAATATTGTAGTAACAAATTCCTTATGCAGTGTGCAAAAATTCTTTGCACATATATTGTATGTGTGGTTGCACTATCCTCAACACATACATTTTTACGATTTTTCCTGGATCCATTCAAAAGTGATGATGTATTCATTAGCTTCTTTCAAGCATATAACCTTTAAAATTAAGCATCACATGAAATATCATGATTCACATCCAATTTTTCCATATGATATTTGATAATGCACAAAATATTCACAATTATCTATATTCATCCCATGATTTGATAAACATATCAAAATAGATTTCATTTATAAGATAGGGGATAAATTCAACATTTATGGCCTATAGCAAATAATTAATATGCCACATGTTCTAATGATGATTAATTACATGACCATTTTGTATACGAGAGCAAATTGTGACACAAAAATAATTGTCACATGATAATCATAAATTCATAGCATTCACCAAACAATTTATGAAATGATAATTTCTAGAAAGCTTTTATGTTTCAATCATGCATGCTCTCAAAACTTAAACATCAATTTGATGCAAACACATAGGACAAATCATCTTCTAAATTGTGCCATAATGATAGTTTTTAGGAAACATGCATGATCAATGTCCAATAATATATGACTAGTGCACAAAATAATCATTTGCACATAACTACTATCATATGAATATGGCAAAAATTTGTGTGAGACTGTCCCACCGTGAGATGGGTCGGGTCGGGTCGATAGGAAAATACGATACTTATACGCACAAATGTCATACTTATATGCTCAAATGTTATACTAATCAGGAATAAAATTTTGTTACTTATAATGATAAATGTAATACTTTTAAGGAAAAATGTAATACTTTTACATTTCGATTTAAAAATATTACATTTTCCTCAAAAGTATTATATTTTTCCTTATAAGTAAGGATAACATTACTTATTATGAAAAAGGTAATACTTTTGATGAAAAATATAATACTTTTACATCAAAATGCAAAATTATTACTATACATTTTTTTTCAAAAGTATTACATTTTTCCTTATAAGTGACAAAAATTTTATTCCTAAATAGTATTACATTTGAGTATATAAGTATGCCATTTGCATTTTGATTCAATCCGACCCGACCCATCTCACGAATAAGGATCCGTGAAACGGTATTACACAACTGTGACCCTATGAATATATATGGCATGTATAATATTTTATCATATTAAATATGAGAGGGCAAACCTCATCCTAGTACGGTCGAATCTCCGATATGAACTCAATGATTATTTCCCGTTATATATATTCCTATTCAAGCGTGATGCCACTGGCCGGATCGGTTTAGAAAGGTGATCAGACTCCATCATCAACTTTTCTCTCCACGTCAATGGAGGTAATTAACGTGTTCTAATAGCACTAAACTTCAAAATTGGCTAAAAACAACATTAGCCATGCAAAAATTCAAACTTTTAATATTATGCAAATTGAAGAGGGCCTATATGGCTATATGTACCGCCTCTCCTTATCAGTTGGGGTTTATTCTCCAGTTTTTTGTGGGCCACATCTTCCACCTCATCATTCGCTATCTCATTCAATCATAACTCTTCTCCACACTAGTTTGAATTATTTCTCAGTTTTTTGTGGACCCACTATTTTACCCAACTATATTTTAATTAATTACTTATTTAATATCATTATAAAAATTACAATTACAATTAATATTTTTATTATATTTAAATTAAACATGTCAAAATTAAAATAAATTTAAATTTTCAATTCTAATAATCAAAATTATATATATACTACATTTATATTTTGTGTTCAAACTTTAAAAATTTAACAAAAAAAAAGTTAAAAATTATATAAACTAAAAAGAAAGTAACAAGCATTCAAAAAAAAAAAAAAAAGAAAGTAACAAAAAAAAATGAAAGGCTTGGCCGTTGCCGTAGCAACAGCCAAAACAAATTAAGAAAAAGAAACAAAACTAAAACAATCAGAAGCGCCTGCCACCTATTTTGCTTTTCCCGACAATATCCAAGCATTTGCAGGATGAAGCTTTTGTCCATTATCTGCTCTCCACATCAATTTTGGATCATCACTTTGCACAAAATATGCATGTATGTGTACTGCATAAACGAATATAATATGAATACTTAGCTTCATCAGAAGTCACCGGTGATAAGCAATCAACACATCAGAATAAAGTGCATGTGAGAACCCCACTTGGTTCAGAATTCTCAAGGTCACGTACTATTAGCACTTTGTAGCTTCGAAACATCTTCAACTTGGGAGACTTCAAATTTAAGACGTGATATGGTATTATCTAGACCTCCCAAGTCTCTAAAAAGTACATCGGCTGAATTACTAAAGTCCATAAAGGCTTCTAGAAATTTAACAGCCATTGCATGCTAACCAAATGCAAATGATGGGGATCAGTGTTTTTGAGTAGAGGTAAAAGAGTTGGTATAAACCCTGCTTTTCTATGCCCACTTGATGTTTTTGCTGGGCAAATTATTGCATGGACTATGGTCCACACCCCCCAAAAATAAAAAGTACATTATTTTTCTACTGATTGTACATTATTTTTGTATTGTAGGTACATTATTTGATTGTATATATCAAATAATGTACCTTCAGTAAAAAAAATAATGTACCCTAAAATAATGTACCTACAGTACAAAAATAATGTATCTTCAGTACAAAAATAATGTATTTTTTACATGCAATAATGATTGGCTGTCAGCACAGATGATTGGTGAGATCAATATAATCTTGACAGAGAGCAACTAAGGAAAGAAGACAGAATTCGAATTTTTCAGAAACTGTATCTTCAATTCATAGCTCAACAGTGTAATGATTTATAGTTGTATCTTCAATTCATATCTTCAATTCGAATTATAGTTGGAATGATTTATAATCATAATATAGTAATGATTTATACACATAATATCATAAAATAACTAAAATCATATTAAAGAATGAAGTGTACTCAAAACAATGGTAATAATTCATACTTTTAATAACTTATGCTCAATATAGTTACGGACTATATAATTCATACAAATTTAATAATTAGATTCTTTTAATTTGTACATAAATTTTCCTTAATTATAATTACTAAAATAATAAATATAATTAAGAAAATAAATTTATAAAATTAACATAATATGTGTTCATAAATATTTAGAATTTTTTTTAATACATACGTACATATATACATATACTTATGCACTATATTAATCATACAAAATTTAAATGCTAATTTTTTAATTTCTAAATGTAATTATTTTAATTATAAATCTATCAATATCTATACTTACTACTAATAAAAACAAAATCCTACTTTTTCAATATCCCGCCCAAACTATTACTATATAAAATCTAATAACTATTATGTTAATTACGCTACTAATTACATGAATATTAGTATAATTACAATTAAACATGGTATAAAAGTATAATTTCACAATATTAGTATAATTACCTAATAATTATTATGTTAATTAATTAATAATTATATAGATATTAATATAATTACAATTAAACATGAGTTGTTGGATTTTTTTTATAATAATTACAAGGGAAAATTGCATTTTTCGTCCCTAAGTTATAGGATAATTGTAGAATTCGTCCCTAAGTTATAGTAATACTCACTTTTCGTCCCTAAGTTCTCATTGACGTTGCACTTTTCATCCCTGAGTTATTCAAATTGCAAATTTCATCCCTAAGTTATCATTGCGTTGCACTTTTTGTCCCTAACATAAGTGTGCAAACTTCGGTAAATTTTCGTTTAAAAATTTTTTAATCGAACTTTTCCGGTTCAATGCCAATTTTTTAACGAAGTTTACTGAAAAAGTTCGATTAAAATTTTTTTAAAACGAAAATTTACCGAAGTTTGCAAACTAGTTAGGGACGAAAACTACTTCGGTAATTTTCGTTTAAAAAATTTTTAATCGAACTTTTCCGGTTCAATGCCAATTTTTTAACGAAGTTTACTGAAAAAGTTCGATTAAAAATTTTTTAAAACGAAAATTTACCGAAGTTTGCAAACTAGTTTGGGACGAAAACTACTTCGGTAAATTTTCGTTTAAAAATTTTTTAATCGAACTTTTTCGGTTCAATGCCAATTTTTTTTAACGAAGTTTACTGAAAAAGTTCGATTAAAAATTTTTAAAACGAAAGTTTACCGAAGTTTGTAAACTTAAGTTAGGGACGAAAAGTGCAACGCATTTATAACTTAGGGACGAAATTTACAATTTGAATAACTTAGGGACGAAAAGTGCAACGCTAATGAGAACTTAGGGACGAAAAGTGAGTATTACCATAACTTAGGGATGAATTCTACAATTACCCTATAACTTAGGGACGAAAAATGCAATTTTCCCTAATTACAATTAATTCATTCAGATATGCAGGAGTAAGAAAATAACTAAATGCAATATGGTGAAAATGGATATACTTGGCTGGTAATTATTATGGTAATTAAGCTAAACATTGGTCATTTAATTTATTTTTATAATAATTACAGTTAAATTATTTCTCATTTTTTCCATATTTAGTTTAGTGATAATATCTAATTACATTAAGTCATATTACATATCGATCTTTTTAAAATAATTGTAGACAAACAAGTTATATATTATTCAATTAATTGAGTGATACTTTTGCACTAATCTTATAATCAAATAAATGTACACGTTCAATATTAGAATTTTTTTTATAATTTCATCTTTAATTTTATTATCTAAATATATAATAAAAAAATTATTTGTGCATCACACGGGTAATTAGACAATTATTTGCTCTAATTCAGGCCATGAAAACATCATAAAACATAACTGATCCAACCAATTTCATTAATTGCACTGTATAATATTCGATGTTATAATCTATATAATTATATATCTATCCAAATATTCTTAAAATATTATAACAGATTCTTTCCCTGCAAAATACTACTTATATATAATAAATGCATTTGGAATAAAGTGACACATGTCATTGGATATCAAATGCAATTAATATTTATTTGGATTTTCTTTAATGACATGCATAACTTATTGAGAAAATTACACCTTTGGTCCCTAAGTTTTACCAAAGTTTTGACTCAGTTCTTCATTTATGTGTTACAATTAACATATTATGTATCTGCATTTAACAGTTTATGTATATGTGTATGTAGTTATCATGTTATGTGTTTGTAGTTACCATGTGATGTGCCTTCAATTTGTTTACAAGTACAGAAACGATTAACCGCAACTGCAGAGTGTGTCAACTCTAGGTAAAATATCTTAAGGTTATTTTTGGACTAGTTTCCACAATGTAAGGTAAACCCTAGTCCATGATATAATTTTTACCTCGAACAATAATTATTCTATGGACCATGGTGCCCACAACTATGCGGGCCAAAAATAAAAAGTACATTATTTGTGTGCATAAAGTACATTATTTAAGTACTAACAATATATTATTTTGTATACCATCAAATAATGTACTTGTAGTAATGTACCTTGTATTTAGGGAGAGTATATTATTTGAGTACTGAAAGTACATTACTTTGTATAATGTACATTCAACATACAAATAATGTACTTTTAATATATTAAAAAAGTACTTTTTTATGTGGATGTGGTAAGGGGTATGAAATGAAAGGTGATGTTAAAACGAAGAGTCTTGAACTCCCCGAGTGTCGTGTCTCACGTGGATGGCAAATTGGAGAACGTAGGTTTCCTATCTTTTACGGTTTAGATAACACTATAGATGAAAATATAGAGATTGATAAAGTAAGGTAGTGAGAGTGCAAATGTTGGATAGATTTAAGAAGTAAATGTGAATAAAAGGCAGATGGGGGCTAGAATGTCGTGGAGATTGGTTCAAAGCATACGGGAGAGATTTGATTTCCCTTGAGATATGATTGAAGGAGCTTGGAACACTATCCTGAGTGGAGTCACACTCAAGCTCCCAATCCTCAGTCGGTTGGGGAATTTTGTCAAACACTTTGTCTACAAGTTCCCTCCGGATCTCATCTTCTCAGATTGAGAGCGGGAGATGGGGGTAGTGGACTCCATCCCCTTGCGATATCTCGCCAAAGGGATGATCCTATACTCTTGAAGAGATCGAGGCCCTCGATCCAACAAGTACATCTAAAACATACACACAATTTCAACAATCCCAAAGAAATCAAACTCATTCAAAAATCTAAAATCATGAACACAAAACCTCCATCCTTCCTAGCCCCTATCCTAAGGACTAGCCCTTCATAGGCTTTAATAACATCATTTCATTCAAATAGAAAAGCGTATTTACAAGATCAAAGTAAAAAAGCAAATATTTTTAGGAAGAATGGAAGTGCAAGAGAGAATTCCAAAGAGAAATCGAATGACAATGAAAGAGTTTACCCAAGAGGATTCCAAAGCTATGGAGATCCAAGTTTATCTTCTCCAAGGAGTTCTTCCTCCTCTCCCTAATCCTATCTAACCCTAATCTAAAAATGAGAAGTGAAAAATTGACAAAAGACTCCCCCCTCCTAGCTGAAATGTCCCTTAAATACTAAAATATCGCGCAGGGTTTTGGTGCCCGTCCATGCCAGTCCACGTGGATGCTTACTGGAATAATTCCACGCACGCTCACACGCTTGGTGAGGCTTGTGATGTTGTGTGTATAGTGGGAGTGAAGGTGAAGGTGGTAAAACGAAGAGTCAAGACTCCCCGAGTGTCGTGTCTCTCAAGGATGACGAATGGGAATCGAATGGGTGTGTTGGCATCTAAGAGATTGAAGGAAAAGAGTTACGAGAAAGGCTAGGGGTTGGATTCATTGGTAAAAGGGGTAAGGTTGATAAATGATTGTATAAAGTAAGGAAAAGTAAAGTGGAGATTGGGGCTTTAGGCTTTTCCATGTGGTTTATCTTTGGTTGGTTTTGTGATGCAAGTTGTGGAATAGACTAGGGAGTTCATGGCACATTACCAAGTGGCGTCACACTTTGGACTCCCACATCCTCATTCGGTTGGGGCATTTCATCGAACACCTTGTCTACCACTCCTCTCGAATCTTGTTCTTTCGAACTAAGAGCAGAGATGTGAGTGAGTGAGACTCGTGGGTGACCGCTATCGTGCACACACTCACTTCCTTTGGGTTTGTTACCTAATATGGCCACAAAAGGCACAAAGCTTAAAGAACATCACCCACACAAGTTCAACATCCAACAAGCAAGCAATTCACAAATTAGAGCTATAATATTAAACATCCACATAGATCTACCATGGGGCCACCAATCCCCTTTCTATTCTACTCTAGCATAATAAGAAACAAGAAAAGGGAAAGGGAATTCAAAGAAACAAGTATTGAATTAGAAATTAAAGAGAATGGTTACCACCCCTTGGAAAAGGGGGCCTTACAACCTTGATCTTGAATCCCAATCTTCCTTTTTGCCCTTAATCTATTCTATCTATGAATGAAAGGAATTTTCCCNAACAGAAATATTATATTAATCAGTAGTATTTGTTTAATAATTCTGTCAACATAAATATGAGATCACAAAATACTTGATTAATTAATAAATTATTTCTGATTAGCTAATAATTAATAAAGTATAGTTTAATTAATATAAATTTCCTTTAAAAAATATATAATTTTGATGGGATGTGCATACAATAAAATTCACATCAGAACATGAACCATGATTAAGAAGTTTTGGTCCACCTAGAAACCAAATTCATCACCTTCCACTCTGGTTGGATTCAAAAACTTAGTCAATGCATTTGACAGTACATACAACACAATAATAATATTATATAATTCTTAACCCCCACAAGGGTGAAGCAACCAATGACCAATACCTTAAAGGGGTTTCAAAATTTTCGGCTTAATAGCAAAGCAATTTGGAAAATTGTACATGGATTATATTTTCTTTTGATGGCAAGCTTTTTATTATATTATTGTCTAGCTAGTTTATTCCAATTAATTTGTATTTAAATTAGTCAATTATATTTAGATGAGAGGTCACAGACTCTTTGTGTTTCAATAGATTGAGAAAGTATATATAAACATATGCTACATTGTAACAAAGATACAGAGTCAATACTCAATAGTACTCAAAAAAAATATTTATATATTTATGTGTAACAAATGAATATAAAATAGAAGCGTACTATATTCCCTTGCAAAAACCACTACTTAATAATTCACTTATTGGTCTCGTAAAAAATAATACTCCATAATAATAATTCACTTATTGGTGTAAGGTATTTAATTACTACATAAACTCTTTTTCATGATCTGATTAATTTGTCGTGAGATCGATTAACTTAAAAGTAATTAATGAATAGAAATCACTTTTATTTTCTAAAACTCGTAAATACAGCATAGCAATGCCACATCATGATTCAAGGTCCCTACGAGCGCATGTACACTTCTACGCACAAAATGTCTTTACCACCATTGATTACTTGATTGGTCAAAGTCCTCCAATGACTCTTCAGGTTCTAATAGGGTTTGTTGATTAATCGACCACTTAAGCTATCCCGATAGGCATTAAGTAATGATTTTGGTAGATTTTTTTCCCAATAAGCTAGATATTGTGGCATTGATAATGATGGTTGTTAAGAGTTCTTATTTCAAAAAAAAAAAAAAAAAAAGTTCAACACCAATTGATAGCATAAAGTCATAAACATATTGGCGGGGGTAGGGTTAATTCATCCCTAACAAATGTATTTGGTTCCCATTTATTTAATACGGAGTAGCAAATAGTATTAGTGTCAATCACTAGTACAAAAAAAAAAACTTTTTGCGTATGTTGTATAAACTTTTTTGCGTATATTGTATAACATATGCAGATTGTAGAACTTTTAAAGTCTGTTTCTGACGTTAAAAGTTTGATTTTGTGAAGAAAAACAAAACAATAGGCATTTGAACAATCCTATACATTCATTACTAGTCTTAAAGTTCTCACTGTTAGTACTGAACAAAATGAAAGGTTGTGACGAATTAATCATAAACTATATTATTTAGTTTAAAACGATTTGATTCAAAATAATATTTTCGATACTAAAGAATTAGGAACACAAAGTAATAAACAACTAATTAAAGATATAATAAATAAATAAAAAGGAAGATCAGGAAGAAAAAAAAAAAAGAGTAAATTGAAAGTGATGGGAAACAATAATATAGGGAAAAAAAATTAAAAATAAAGAGTTCAATTTGGTCGGCTAAGATGACCTATTAGTTGGGTTTCATGTATGCCCATTTTCTTGGCTGAGAAAAACGTGAGAGGCCCCCCATGACAATTGTTATATTCCCCTTTTTCTAAAGCTAAGAAAATATATTCATTCCGTCACGAAAGGGTCATAAGTTCAATCATAGTCATTGGTTAATACTTTCTCAATTAAGTCCGGTGCACAAGAGAGTACTCTTGTGTGTGTGTAGTTTGACTCCCTTGAGAACAAAGCTTTTTATGGACAAATGTTAGACATCGATCTAGTAGATGTAACGGTTAGAAAATAAAAGAAAAAAATATCATGGTCAATTTCATATATAACGGACAAATCTTAGCTACCGACCTAGTTGATCTAACAGTTGAAAAATAATGAAAAAAAATGTTGAGATCAATTTTATAAATATTACAAACTTTTAAAGCTCATGATATTTATGAGGTTGACTCCTCTCATTTCCTTATTTTTTCTAGCAATTGATTATCATAAATGGATGAATCAGATTAATTCACACTTCTCACAAAAAATTGCCTAGTTTTCATATGGTCATGATTATACACACACATTCTAGTTTATTATTTTCTATTTCAAATATGAAACTCATTTAAATGAAAATAAATAAATAAAGCAAACACTTAAAATATAATGAACATGTAATTCAACTTAAATAAGTAGAGTTGTTCAAACGGGTTTAACGTAGTTAGTTGAGGATTTAGAGGTCTACCCATTCGCGGGTGAGCTGACCAGTCAATAACTCAATATAATATTAATAATACTATTAAAAATTAATTTTCTATTTGAATTCTAATATTTAGAGTTTTTAAACTTTATATTGATTTCATTTTTAGATTATATATGCTAATTATTGACTTTAAATTTTGTATTAATATTTTATTTTTAACTATCTAGCTTAGGCTTTTTATTATGAAATTAATTATTAACCTTTTGAATGAATTTTTAATTAAATTAAAAAAAAATTAAAAGAATTTGGCAATGTGGTCCACCATGGCTTGCAGGCCTTGAAAGGGGGCAAGGCGAGCTAGCATGTTTAGGACCACCTCGCCCTACCGAATGACAAATTTTGACAATATAATCTAGAAATAAGCATCCAATATATTATAAATGAGCATTAATTCAATAGAGTTGGAAATCAAGGGTATGATACATTCCTCGTCTCACCCTAAAGATAGAATTGCAACTCGATTCATGGGTGTTTAGACAACAAAAAATTATACAGTAAAAATCTCAAATAGTGATTGCAAATTACTCTCGTCACAAAAAAAAATCATTTTATGTACATTACATCTATATGTATTTTTAAATTTAACCAACTATAAAATTATGAAATGTCCTTAACTTAGGGTCATTGGCACACATAATATTTAATTTAGATCATGATCAACCTCATAAAATTTGTGTGCCACTATTTTATTTTGGTTGAGCGTGGATTGAATGGAAACACTAATCTTTACAAGGTTAGGAAGACATAATCTCTAGCATAGCCAATGAAATAAATTCCCATATGATATCATGATTGTTTCTTTATTCTAAATTTTCCAAAAGTGGATTGCATGCATAGTTAACATAAAGTACATCATGTTAAATATATTGAGATAACGGTCAAATCAACGCTCAACTCTTAAAAAATAGTAATTAAATTATCAAATTATTTTTAAAAAAAAATTCTATTTGAACATCTCAACTCATAAAAATATTACAATTAGCTTATTCAGCAATAGAACTCCTAGTGAAAATTTATAAAAAGTGATATGGTATTTTAGTTGGCACTAATTTGTATAGCACAATGATGTGGCATTATATTGGTGCAACAAATATGTTTAAAAAAAATAAAAAGAACAGAAAGAAAGAAGAAGAAGAAAAGAAAAAAGAAAAAGAGAGAGAACTTACAAGTTTAGAGTACAGTTCATCTAAAAACGATCGCATCTCCTCCCACATCAAGAAATTTAATTATATATATATATATATATTTTTAAACTTGTTTATCTTCTTGTCTCCATTAATGGGGAAATGAATATGAGAAGATTGTCTCTCCGTTGTCTCCAAATCTATACTAGAGACAAAGAGATCTCCTTCCCCTCTAAATTTGGAGATGAAGAAGGAGAAGAAGAAGAAGGCAATCATGACTGTTCAAGATTTTTTTATTCTTTAAATTATTCTTCGGATCGCCTTCATATCAAGTTCCTAGCTCCTTCAATAACTTTCTTTGACTTTTAGATTTGGAGACAAAGAGGGGAAGAACACAATCATGTCTGCCAAGGGTTTTATTTTATAATTCATCTTTTTATTTTTTAAATTGTTAAAAATGCATTAAAATCTTACATGAGTGTCATGTTTTTTTTTTTTAGCATGTTACCTTTAATTGCATTTTTGGCTATGTATTTGGAATTTAAAAATAAAATTTGGATGTTTAATAAATATTCAAATAGTAATTGAATGGTTTATTTAACCATTATGTAAATATATATTACAACAAATTTACATGGATGGCATAAATATTTTGTTTTGAGTTAGACTCTATGAAATTTGTGGGAACAAGATCCTTATTTATAGGTAGAGATATTGTCTTTCCTTTCTCTAGTCATACTATGATTTAACTTTTAGACTCAAGTCACCAATGACAATTGGGGCGGCCTCATGCCCAATATTTTAGAATATTTAACCCCATCACTCTTGTCTATAAATAATAATTTTATTTGTTTCTCTTTTGTGTTGATTAGTCGGTGTTGATATTATTTGATACAATTATGTGTAGTAACGGTAAATATAAGTCACCCGTATATTTGAAAAGTAATCAAGTTTGTATTGCTTAAGAGTTTCAGTACAAGATTTTGAGCGTTTTCCCTCTTGCTACATGAGGGTCAGGTTTTATAATAGACAATAGCTAACGGTTACAAGACTACCTAATAAGTATAGCGACTCATCTCAATAAGTTTCCCTGCTCCATAGTAATTAAGACGCTCTCCTCCATAAGTGCGGTAACCCTCAATAACTTATGTTATTTGATGAGGCGGTGCTCTTAATAAATGCATGGGCTTTGCTTTAATTGCATTCACTGCTTTGACGGGCTAAACCAATAGTGTCGGGTCGAGTCCGGTGCCTTGTCCAATTATCCTATCATATAGTATAATTGGTGGTATCAGGTACTATTACGAATATTGTCAATAGTATTATATGCATGTACACAATGCATGGTTGTATCAAATATTATTGACACGGTAGAAGTTCTCTTATTTTATTATGTTTATTGTTAGGTGTTTGCATGACCTAAAAAAAATTGTAATTTCAAGTTTTTTTTCACATAATTTTTTTTCTTTAATGTTAGGCCGATTATATTTACATAAATAAAAGTAAATACAATTTTGTTAATTATTGATTTTTAAAGAAAAAAAGCAAGAATGGTCTTTTCAGAATCAAAGAAGATTGAGATCTTTTTTTATATATACCTTTCTTCTTTTTCTTATTTATTTTTTTTTTGAAATTTTTTTTTCTTATTTATTTATTTATTTTCTTTCGAAAATGACTTGTGACATTTAAAGTTCCTTTGGTGACAAAGGGCTAACTTTCCATTGGTATCCTTGTACTATAGTTTATTTTCATTAGGGATTGCAGTTGTAATAATAATAACAACAGCAACCATAATTATGGTTGTTGTTGTTGATGTTGTTGTAATGTTGTAATATTTTTCTTATCACACGACCGGTTTTACTAGAGAAAAAATATAAAATAATTTATTTTATTAGTTTGAGGGATTAATCCAAGCTAAACACTTGACAATCAATGACATGCTATTTTTATTTTTATTTTTTGTTAAGGAGGAGGGACAAGCCCGGTGACTAAAACCAATGCAACACCGTTTAGTAACAGCACGCAATATGGGGATCTCAGCTGCATCATCCATTAAAGCTTCAATAACATAACCGGGAGGTTCAAACATCTTATTCTAGCCTACGGTTGGACCACCCACGTGATTCGCCAAGACATTCACCATCACATTCTGTTCCCGCAACACATATTGAAACTCAAGATCTCAGTCTCTTGCCCTTCACAACTTGCACTTCTCAACGATGTTACCCAAAGGACTCCCTAGGGTGGTAGTTTCCACTAATCCAATTAATGACTCTCTTTGAGTCACTTATACCATCACCAATTCCTGAACCCTTTATTCCATGCCCATTCAATCCCTCTCAATATCGCCCAAACTTTCGTAACATCCACGCTAGACAAGGGGATGCTACAAGCAAAACCGCCCCCCCGGCCTTCCAAGTGCCCCGATCATCTCTAACCACCCC
This sequence comes from Ipomoea batatas, assembly GCA_002525835.2. NCBI lineage: Eukaryota > Viridiplantae > Streptophyta > Magnoliopsida > Solanales > Convolvulaceae > Ipomoea > Ipomoea batatas. The sequence goes on along the minus strand of CM008334.1, from coordinate 38,624,850 downwards.
GCGCAACTGGCTCTGCCTCTAGCATGATTCACACTACCATTCACACTCCTTATTAAACCATGGTTAATCCGCATTGGCTTCCTTTTGTTGAAAGCTTCCTTGGTCTTAGCAAACTTCCTAAGAAACCAGTCACTTCCGTTACCCTGATCCAGGTTGCAATATAATGACATGCTATTTACTAAATTACAACTTATTTTTTAAACTAGCTTTCTTTTTGTCATGTCACATTATATTCTTTAAAAATAATTTTAATAAGAATCGATTACCACTTCTTGAATTAATAATTTAGAAAAATGACTAGTCTAATACAAGTATACAACACCAATTTACTAATTTTATAATTATTTTATTTAATATTAACATCAATTAGCTAAAAACTCCTAAAACATATAAATCTTTTCAAAATAAAATTCTAATAATCTTGAAGATATGCTTGCAAAAAAAAATAAAAAATCTTGAAGATATCCTATATACACACACACACACACACACACATATGCTATGGATCACGTGAGAAGACTTCTATATGAGAGAAATAAGAACCAACTCCAGCCCTACATCTGTAAAAATTCAACGGATCTATAAAAAGAAAAAAAAAACGCAATGACAGTTTCATAATTATTATCAAATTGTTTCTAATGGAATTTGTGAGATTTACAAACGATTTGTATGAGTAATTACTTCAATAATACTTAAGTTGAATAACTTTCCTTTTGGTACCATAAGACGCGATGACAATTTCATAATTATCATCAATTTTTTTGCTACCATATTTGGCACTTGATCCCAATCCAACACACACATATATGTGTGTAAGAAAAACATATCATATTATTAGAGAAATAATTAAAATTTCACAACCATAGCAAGTATATGGCATGACAAAGTGCATGATATGAGTTTGACAACTCAAACATTGGATGTGACAAAGCATTAACATGGCAAAAAGTACTATAGTTTGAGAAATAAGTTTAAAATTACTCCGTACTATATTTTATTTGTTAAATAATATTTAAAACTACCCTAATTTGAGAGAAAACTCTTTTTTTTTTCTTTTGTGATAATTTATATCAATGAGAGTAAAAAACAAAGATAAATATAACAACCATAATATTAACATATAATGTTGTTTGTTGGTCAGTTTATTGCAAATTGAGCACACCAATCACCCCGTCCTTATATCGTGGACCTCGGTCCACGATGCATTGTGGACCAAGGGCACAAAACGACGTCGTTTTAATAAGTGAGAGAAATTCTCGTAAATTTTCGTGACTGATACCAAGGTTGAAAAAATCGCTAGGCGCCTGGGGGCGCCTAGTTTTTTTTTTTAAAAAAAAATTAAAAAATATTTTAAGTGTTAATAATTGTAAAGTGTTTAATATTGTAGTCTTTACACTTTAATAGTTAAATAGTTAACACTCATTAAGTTATTAGTTATTATTTATTAATTATTAGTGCATTACTTATTAGTTTAATTTAGTTATTACGTAATACTTTTTATTTTTATTAAGTTATTAATATTAGTTATTACTTATTAGACCATTAGAGTATTAGTTAATACATTATAACATTAATAGTTAAATGTTTAAGATTTGCAATTAAAAAAAAAAAAGAAGAAGAAGAAGAAAA
>CM008334.1:38457609-38468318 GCA_002525835.2 Ipomoea batatas | reverse complement strand
TCAGGTAACCCGTGGGCTTATGGTTTGTTTAATTTTATGGAATTTCGCCTTTCGAGGAGTTTATTTCAGTGTCGAATTGATTATGTCCTGGTGCTATATATGCATTGCCTGCTTATATCTAGAATGATCTTTTAAAATGCTAGGTTGCTTTTTAACCATGGAGTAGTATTGTATAACGAGCTCCATTATTATAATTTTTAGCACAATGCCAAAACATGCTTTAGTCTTCCTCAAATTTGACGGAGTACTTCTCTTTCCATTTGGTTGTCTTGCTGAGAGGTTTTTTGGTTTACTGCATACTAGTTGTCTATAGTTAACAATTGAAAGCTAGAAAGGCCTATGAGGAATAAATCACTGTCTTCTCATTAGGTGATAAAGATAGCGTATACTTCGTAATTATCAATTATTTACATAATTTGGATTTTGGACAACTTAGTAGGAAGCCCGTTGTTACTCCAAGTTAAGGCCAAACATGTTTTTTTTTTAATGTAAGATGACGTGCAAATGGGAACCTCACATTAATTTTTTATTACTTAACCTTAGATGCTAGCTTAAATTCTCGCTTCCTAATACGTAGTATGATTTTTCAAGGAGATTATAGCAATTTGCTATCTTCAACTCTTGGTGGGCATTTGTTTCGTTACTTTTGGAGGGAATGGGATTAAAAAATAATAGAGATGTTTGTTTTCTCTTCTTAAGGTAAAGGAATCGGATCCAAATCCCCTTGGAGTGATTCTTTTCATTACCGACTAAAACAAAGGTTTTATGACAAGGAATCGTAATTCGTAAATGGGAGAAAAACAAGAAAAAGCGAAAAAAGAAAAAGAGAATTCCAATTGCCCTAGCCACCTATTCTCAACCTCTTCATTTCTCTGCCATAGCCATGCACCATCGCCACCATGACGCTACCTCTTCCTTGCCCAACTTTCTCTTCACCATGGCCCCATATCAATTTCTAGTTTAGATCTAGAGAGATGTAGTTCAGATCTGGAGATCTCAAGTTCAAATACAGAATTTAGGCTTAACATTAAAGGTGTTAAAGATACCGATGCTGGTAGAGGAGTTGGAGGAAGGGAGGCGTGCGATAGCTCGGAGGAGAGAGATTGTGCTTGGATCGGAGGAATGAGATGTGTGCTTTGATCTTCTGTTTTCCATTCAGATTCAGAACAGATCCTAAAGTGTTGAATTTATCTTCTTTATTTTTGTTCTGTTTATAGTTTTATTTAATACAATACAAATAGGCTACTTTATTATAACCTATTACAACTAGTAAGTATTTGATTCTAATTCCAATTCCCATATTTGAACCAAACACCCCTTGGTCTAATGAGGTCAATATGCTCAATATTTGTTCTTTTATCTCTTATCGGTCATTCTTATGTTTAGAGTCCTAGACTGGGAACACTTGAATTTGTAATAATGGTTACGGGACTTGTATATCATCAATTCACTTGTCCAGGGCCTCCATCTAATCTAGTGTCTTCCCCACTGTAAATATACATTGTCTATTCCTAAATGTTGATTGGAAAAGCTTTAAAATTTTGCTATCCCTCATTTACGTCTCATATATTTTGGTGTGATCTCACCATAAACCATCCTCTACTATAGTACATATGTTTTTTTTTTAATAAAGAATTTCTGATATCTCAGCTTTTAGCATTCTATGTTGTTCAGGAACGGAGATACATATGCCGGAGAATATTTTGCAGACAAGATGCACGGTTTTGGGGTCTACAAGTTTGGAAATGGACATCGGTACGAGGGAGCCTGGCATGAGGGAAGAAGGCAAGGTTTTGGCACTTATACTTTCAGAAACGGGGAAACTCAGTCTGGTCACTGGCAAAATGGGGTTCTTAATGTTTCGAGTGCTCCTGGAACCCGTACTGGATCTTCTGCGACAGATGACCATTCCAAAGTGTTGAATGCCGTTCAGGTAATTGAACCTTCAGTGAACTAATGCAATTGTTATAGATTGATATTTTTATAGTGCACTTTTTCTTGACCGAAAGACTGAGAAAGATATGATTTTTGAATAAACGAGAAACGCGAGTCTGAATATAGGGTTCCTGTGGCTCAAAGAGTATGCAATCTTGTGAACTATGTTTTTTTACAATGGCTAGAATTTTTTTTTTCTTCATGGATCATTTTGGTCTACTGATACCATATGAGAACAAGAATTTCTAGAGAGTTTTATTATTGGTCAATCGTATGATTCATATCTACAAAGTACATGAAGGGATCTATTTATAGGGATACAATAGATAGTCGTAGCTAGAGCTGGACTGGTAAAAGTAGGGTTACAATAATATTCAAGGATGGAGTAGGAATCCTAATGCTGATAAAATATAGAGTCCTAATACATACTACTTCTGAGTATTTGGAGGGTTATTAGTTTATGCATCTCGTTATCTACAATGAATGATAAAAAATTCCTGCAAATATTATTGCCTCGATGTTTTCTCAATTCTAAGTTTTTGAACTGCATTTCTTTCTCTTAGGAAGCGATTCGAGCTGCTGAGAAAGCTAATGACGTGGTTAAGGTAGACGAGAGAGTAAAAAGGGCGGTGGCGACCGCTAATAAAGCAGCAACAGCGGCAAGAGTAACGGCCGTGAAGGCTGTCCAAAACCAGATGCATCACGACAATAACCATTTCAACGTGCCAGTACCTATCGTCTGAACCTACAAAGCTGGCTGAACGACACAACGTTTTCACATAATTTCCTTTGATTGTCATTCCGAGGTAATTTCTTGTTCTACCTTTTAGAAAGTGAATACGGGGTATCTGCTTGGAACCACATCAAGCGTTTGCTGATCGAGGAGCAAGCTTAGATTCCTCTTCCCATTTACGGGCGCTACTAAAATATGTATATACCGTGGCTCGGGCTCTTTGAGCAGAGAAAAAGCACTCAAGTGCTTGAGCTTTAGCGTAGGACTTGGGGCTGAAGAAGATGTAAGTAATTTAGTGTATTTTCATGTTTTTGCCATAGGGAAATGGCAAAGTTTAGGATTTCAATAGTATGTATAACATAGGGAAGGTTTGTATATTAACCGTATGGCTTGTTGTAATGAAATGAATATGGCTTTTTCTAATACTGAAATATTATATATGCTATGTTGCATTATATTGTGGGAAATCATAACTTTGGCCTTACAACAAATGTTGTAAACAAATACACATGCCAAGTAACTAATTCTAATGCACCAATACAACCGACTTTTACAATGTGGATACATGATTGTACCGAGTATTATTGGAAACTAGGGGTGAGTATCGATTGGTTTTGGTCGGTTTCCGGTTAGTAACTGAAAGTCTAAAATAACTGAAATTTTCACTGGAGCTTCATAATTGACCGACCAACTCATAGCTAATATAATCAAAATTGACAGTTTTTTGTTGGTTAAATATAATCAAAATGTCCTTGTGAAAGGGCTAAATTTATTTTATTTATTTGACTAACGCTAAAGGTCTTAAATTGTTAAAGCAAATAAATACGTAGTAATATCTTAGTATTTATAGTCAATTAAAATTAATGCATAGCTTAGTGCAATGTAAATGGACTATATTTATACATTATACAGTCAACAAAGAGAAAATATCATTTGTAGTCCCTCAACTATAATACATGTATCAATTTTGGTCCTTGACTATTAAAAATTTCAAATTAGGTCCATGACTATTCAATTTGTATCACTTTTGGTCCTTGACTATTAACATTTTCAAATTAGGTGCATGACTATTCATTTTGTATCACATTTGGTCCTGCCGTTAAATTTTCCAGCCAAATTTCCGACGAAGTCATCGGGGGCCGGACCCTTGCTCTCTGCCTAACCCCTCTCGTCCTCCTTGGAACATCTCTCTCTGCTAGCCCCGGGGGTCGCGGGTTTTTGGACCCCAAGTTATAAACTCTCGGATCTCGAGTCTCTATTATTGAGTCATTATCGATATCTCCATCATATGACCATATTCATAAAAGTTGAGGTAATGCATGTCCACATAGAGTAAAATAAAGTGACGAACACATGCTCATGCTTACTCGAGAGCGTAATAAGAATTTGGAGATCTTTGACGAGCCCCAATTACTACCTTGTTGGCTTTCTTGTAGGATGAAAAGTATTGCATCCCTTGCCTTAGAGAGGTCACTGTGGTCTGTGGTATAGTCCTTCGAAGTGTCCTCCTCTCTTTGATGTAAAAAATAAAATCTTTAAAAAGTAATTAATAATATTAATGTTGCGTTGTGATATAAAGGTTCATACCAATTTGGACAACTCTACTCAATCAACCCGAACTCTGGATAATTAATTATTATACATTTATATTAAATTCACACTTTTCAATGCACTTTTATTATTCCAAAAACTTTATTTTGCACAGAGAACATTTTCTTCTCTCTTTTCCATGTTGGTTTTAATACTCTCAAAAACCATTAATGTGCATGCTCTAAAGGCTGGTCTACTATCTAAGGTGAATCATTGTATATTAATTGTATTTGTAATAAACTGAATGTTTATTTTTTGAAAATTTATTTTTAGTGCATTGAATGTCTATTTTATTTAAAAATAAATTTTTAGTATATAAGAAATAAACTTTTATAAGTGATTCATATTACAATGTAAATCATGATACACAATATGATTTACCCTAAACAATAAGGAAACAACAAAATAGTCCAATTTGAGGCAAGCGTGAAGCTCATCGTCGTTGCATCATAATACGAGTCGTGATTTTAGTATAGAATGTAGATAAATAAATAAATAAATAATAACAATAACATTAATCTATTTCAACAAAATAGACCAACTAGCTACTCCAAAATTAACCAGAATAAAAATAAATAAATAAATAAATAAAAGAGCAATACAAAGACAAAGAATTAACCAATAAATAAACTCAGTCCCTCAATTATATGTGTTGCTTATATTGTCTCTCAATTACTCCAATAGCGATGCAAATATTAAGTATTTGTCTCAAATTAACCAAAATCAAGAAGAAAAAAAAAAAGAATTTATCTTCATATTATGTTTGTTAAATACAGAGCTCCTAAAAATATATTTAAAAAAAAAAAAAAACTTTGAAAAAGTTTTATATAATTACTAAATATCAAGAGATATCGAGGGTAACATTAACATGGATTTAAGATAAAAGTTTCCAAAATAACTGATGGTGTGGCTATTGGCTAATGCAGCCACAGCATACAAACAGATTTACAGCCAAAAAAACATTCAGCAAGTTAGCAAAAGATTCCTACATGCCTGGAAAATGTCCCAAAAAACCACACAAAAACATTTTGTAAAGGCATACAGACATCATGGATTACCACAAAAATCACTCCAATGCTCCATTCTTGAAGGAGAGATTGCAATGAGCAGCGCTGTTAACTGCTAGTTAACGAGGCATCCAAAACAGACTTTGAGTTCATCAGATCATTATATCCCAAAACCGATCTGATCACACTACATAATGTATATACAAATGATGCCTGAAATGAAGAAAGAACGAGGTAGGATTGAGAAACGAGAGGATGCAGATGGATCTTTGATGTAAGCGTGTGATGAAACAACATTTTATGTATGCAAACATCATAGTCGAAGGGGTCAACCACAGGCAAATTGGTCAAGCTGTTGACTTAGTAACCACAAGATTACAAGTTTGACTGTTAACCACAGCCAAATTGGTCAGGCTGTTAACTTAGTAACCACAAGATTTACAAGTAGCAGGAGCGGCCTATTGGCCTTCAACCTAGACTGGTTTACCTCCTTGTGATCTGTTGTTGATTAGGGTTATAAGGCGGGGTTTACCCAGTGCACACTCTCGTGTGGTGGTTGTGGGTTTTCCTCGTCCTCCCAAAAAGAAACATTATAGTGGAAAAGTATTGGTTTTCAGATTCTGTTTGTTCAGATCAAAGCATTCACTAGCATGTATATATCAACACCTTATTTGCTGCAGAAGTAAAAATGAATCAAGCAAAGCATTGGGGCAATTTTCATTTTCAGATCTGTTCACATTCTAGAAAAGCTGAAAGAGTTTGAAATCCCATACCTTTTTAAGACAATTGGTTTGGGTTGCAGAGAGCCATCACTTGATTTCTCGAGACAAATCATTCCACAAAGTCAAATGTGTCGATTAAATCTGTTTCTTTCGGGTCATGACCTAGGCGATCAAATATATGGCGGTGCTTAGGATGCAGAATCATGGCTTCCAANATTTTGTCTTCAGAAACCGGGAGGCCACTCTTGCAAAGAAGCCCATCAGATGTAGAAAAGACCAACTCAGATATGAAGTCCTTCTTCACCTGGCAAGCATATTTCCTAGCCTCCATGGTTGAAGAAATCAAGTGATACACATGCACAATCTTCTTTTGACCGAGCCTATATGCCCTACTAATCGCTTGCCTCTTAACCGAGGGATTCCAGACAACGTCGAGCAAAACAACTCTTGAAGCCCCCACGAGGTTTATTCCTTCGGAACAGGCCCTGGTTGACGCGAGAAGCACCTTCACTTCACTCTTGGGATCATTAAGCGTATTTATAGATGCTTGGCGATGATGCACATCAATTTCGCCATCCATATGCAACACTTCCCGGCCTTCAACCCAATCAAACACAGATTTTAGCTGCTTCTTAATAAGCTCCATCGGTGCAATATACTGACTAAAGACTATAACTTTTTCGCCATGTGAAACACTTAAGCGTATAAGTGCAAAGAGGAATTCGGTCTTTACTCCCGCATCAGGATTCAATTCGAGTTTTTCCATCTCCCTCCTGTATTCAGAAAAGTCTGGAATATCTTTCGCCAGTGAGGGGTGAACAGATATCTGAGTCATGAAATGATCTTCCTCAAAGAATTTTTTCTGTGGCATTGCACTGAACAACTTCTTTTGCAAACTCGTGGGCTTTAAGTAGACCAAAGTGCTCCTTATGCCAGGAAGGCACTCTTGCAGTACAGAGCCGTTGTGTACATGGACCAGCGGGGCAATGATTCTCTTGAGTTCCTTTATGTCATCGTTCTTGTTCTTTCCAATAGAACTAGTAAGACGATCCCATTTCTTCTTTGCTGCCTTCGTTCTCCGCATCTTTTTTAGCTGACTTCCAGAAGAAAAATTGGAAAGTTTTGGAGAAACAAGGCAGAGGGTGTTATATAGCTCATCAAAGTTGTTTTGGAAGGGCGTTCCAGATAGGATAATTCTCCGTGGCGTTTCTAGTTTTGACAAGGCCTTCCAAATAAGACTATCATCGTTTCTCGGAGTGTGCCCTTCATCAAGCACTACTAGACCTGGAACTCGAAGAAGAATTTTTCTCAACATGTCATCTTCTTTATTTTCTTTCACTCTGACATACTGCTCAAACAGGCGATAGGTGATTCCCAGAATACCCGAACCTTCTGCCCACGAATACACCTTCAGCATTCGCTTCGATTCTGTGCTTTTGAATTCATTCCGAAAAGTATGCGAGATACTGTTTTCCCTACCCGACAACACTGGATTGTTCACGTTGTGGAAGGGAACATCCACATCCCATTTTCGGAATTCATCTTCCCAGGTAAGAAGCATGCTTCGCGGGGCTATGATTACTGGATGGCTATCAGGGAAGAGTTTCATGAACGACTGGAGAAACACTATCGTGAGGCGGGTTTTCCCAGTACCAGGTGCGTGCGAGATTATGCATCCCTTCCCACAATCAGACTGCAGCTTTTTCAGATTCTCGATGTGAATATCCCCGCCAATGTTTCTCCACAAGAACTCAAACCCCTCGCGTTGATGAGGATACATTGTTCCTTTAATCTCCCGAGGAAGAATGTCCCATACTGTTGTTCCACCATGGATTGAAGTACAATGATTTCCAGCAGTGCCATCCAACGGGAGGTTATCACCATTTAAGGGACAATGTAAGTCGTCATAGAATCTCATCCCTTGTCTCCTCCCGGTTTTATTAGCCTGCAAATAGTAGCAAGATAGACACGCATGAGACCATATCGACACACTCAGTAGAACAGACCAGCAATGTATACATACAATTCTAACAAATACTGATGCAAAAGAGGGCACTTTAAAATACTTACAAATTCGGGTAAGATGTACTTCATCTCCAGACGCACAAATGAACAATACTTGCAGATTAGCCCGATCTGTTCATCTAAAATAAGAAGATGGTTCCCCTTTTCGCAGCAGACTGCTGAATCATCGTGTTTTTCTGCAGATGCATTGTCTTCATTCACCTGTATATTTGAAAAGAAATGGAAATTTCTCGTATTACAAAGTTAATCTAGATTCATTAGGTTCAGTCTTGATGAACAAGTGAACTTTCTTTTATATACATACACATGTGCATACGTGTATCACCATGATAAATATATGCTTCTAATATTGACACATCACATATAATATCAGAAATGTAGTAAGAAACATACTGGTTTTATTATGATAAACAATAAAGAACATTACAGCATATTAGCTAGCACATAATGCATGAACGATTTTAGCTTGTATGAAGCATGTTGGGAGCTCTGACAAATTCACGAACCACAAAAAGTTTGCATGGGAAACTAGAAATCTAAACATTGGGAGGATAAGTGAAACCGGTTTAAAAGCTAAAGCATCATAATATGAACCTACCGAAGGCTGAGTGGTTGTTAAGCTATCCTTGACTTCCTGTAGACCTGTTTGAAGATCCACAAAGAGGCTGTCAATTTCTTTCTCCCATTCCATTTTCTCAGGCGGAGTAGGATCTTCATCCTCAAACCGGAACTTTAGAGGCAACTGTCCGGGAATATTCTCGTTGCAAAATTGCAGATTGTTCTTGGGGATATCCACATTCTTCGATATAGAGTTGAGAAGTATTTTCTTAAAGTTAAGTTCTCCCAGACCATGTTTTAACTTCGTCCTTTTGCTTGGGTGCTCTACGTTCTTTTTGTCTTTATTAACATGATTTCGCATGCGACAATCATCTTTTTTGTCCTCGTCAGATGTAGGCTCGGATCCCCAATTCTCCTTAGAAGCAGGGAGCGGGTTTCTAACATTTACGGGATCCTTTTCCTTCATTTCACATTTGGAGACTGAACGGGACCTAAGCCGATATGCAGGACCATCCTTTATATTAACATTATCCAAACCTTCAACCTTTGGACTAACATTATCACCCGTGATCTCCAATTTCTCCTTTCTCTTTCCCTTCTTATTCATCTTCTTCTTCTTCTCCGCCCATTTTTCCAATTTATAGGTACTGTCTGACGAAAGAGCAAAAGATTCACTGCAATCGTCATTATCCTTCTTCTCACTTGCATCACCAACATCACTCCGACATTTTATATCATCCACCGCCTCATTGTTTGTCTCTACCCCATTTTCTGACTTTTCTTTACAGGATGGTGGAACAGCCAAATATTCCTCCAAGAATTCTAAATAATCCTCGTCATAGTCAGAATGCTTCTCACTCAATGGACTTCCACGAGATTCACCGCTATCAGTACTGAAATTATCTACCAAAACTGCCTTTTCCTCCACCTTTTTGCTGCTCTCCTCCACCCGGTTGTCAGTTTTCTCTGAAAGTATTGATTGAAGGGTAAATTCTTCTTCCCCAGCAGTAAGAGTTTCATCCTCATCTTCATCTTTGCCTTCTGAACTAACATTATCATCATCAGTTAAAATTTCTTCTTCCCCGACAGTAAAAGTTTCATCCTCATCTTCAGCTTCACCTTCTGAACTAACATTATCATCATCAGTTTCAATTCCTTCTTCCCCGACAGTAAGAGTTTCATCCCCATCTTCATCTTCGTCTTCTGAATTAACATTATCAGCATCAGTTTCAATTTCTTCTTCCCCGACAGTAAGAGTTTCATCCTCATCTTCATCTTCGTCTTCTGAACTAACATTAACAGCATCAGTCACAATTTCTTCTTTCACCTTACCCTTCTTGTTTTTCTCCACCTCCTTTACCACATTTTCTGATTCAATCAAAAGTTCAGTATAATCACGATGATCCGTATTCCTTCTTCTTTTCTTATTCTTCTCTAATTCGTCCAAGAATTCAGTATACTCAGTATCAAAATAAGCATTCTTCTTATCCAACAGACTACCACTCACCCTTTGTTCTTTCTCCTTACCCTTCATGTTCTTGTCCACCGCCGTTCCTGAACTATCCAAATGAGGATCAGTAGAATCAATCAAGAGTTCAGTATAATCACCAGGATCATTCATTTCACTGCCACCTTTCCTCCTCTTTTTCTTATTCCTATTTAATCCCTCCTTGAATGAGAAATTATCACCATTACTAGAACTGCCACTCAACCTCGATTTTTCCCCAACAATTTTCCCCAGCATTGTACTTGTGGAACCATCACCAGGGACATCAATGCCCTCTGCAAATTCAGAACTTTTCCCATTTCCATCAACACCCTTTTCACAACAACCATGCTCACTGCTTCCATTACCACTAAATCCAGATGTCTCGCAACTTTGACTTAATTTTCTCTTCTTTTCCTCATTCCATTCTCTATAATAATTATCCCACTGTCTCCTGGTATAAATCTTCCTACCATTCATTCCTCTTCACCTGCATTGGTAAAAGAAGAAGCAAAACAAAACCACCCAAATCAGCCCACATTTAAGGAAGAAAAAAAAAATGAAAACAGATTTGGGGGCAACCCGGCCAATTTGTTCATCTTGTTGACTTGATAACCACAAATTTTCAACTTTGCCTCCCGTTTGGGAGGCTA
>CM008334.1:38374100-38391215 GCA_002525835.2 Ipomoea batatas | reverse complement strand
ATGGCCTATGAATATTCTCATCTTATTTGTTAAAGGTTATCATTACGCGGCAAATTACAGCTGTGTGAACCACGATTTAAAACGACATCGTTGAATTTTATGAGTTAGAATAATGTACTTTATGTGTTAGAATAATGAAACTTCTGAGGTAAGACAATGTACTTTATAAGTTAGAATAATATATATTATGCTTTAGAGTAATGTATATTAAGAATTATAAAAATGTATGTTGCAATGCATCGCGTGAAAAAAAGGGTGAAACAACGTCGTAAAAAAGGCGAAACAACGTCGTTTTTGAACCCGCGGTCCCAGCAATAACTATTGCATCAAGGCTATGGTCATGTTAGCTTACATATGATAAAAGATCATCTCATGACTCATGAGGCTAGACTATGACCCTTAGAAAGGGAGATATGTTGTCCATTCTAATTTATGGATCTCAGCCTAACAAATACTCCATAATTATTACTTGTACCTTCTTTAGATATTTAGTCGGACAATTCTAGTGTCATCAGTTATAATATTGTGTGTTTTATAAAATTGCATTTGTATTTTGTCAAAAATACATATAAAAGAACTATAAATGATCTAAATGACCACTTTGAAATCCCATCCCGAAAACAGTTAGTAAATGTTCTAAAATATCACAAGTGAAGATGTTGAGATGTGACAAACAGGGAAACACAACAACGTTTGTGCACAAAACATCAAAACTCATCAGATGATGTTCTTGTTTTCTTTCTCAACCGTTAGCTCAAAAGCAACACAATGCATAGTACAAAAGGGTAATTGATATAACATGAAGAAGTTCAACACAAAATTCAAACAATGTACCAAAAAGACACAAATGTGAACAGGACAGCCACAAGATTCCCAGGGACCAAAAGATTTCTGTATCTTAGGATTTTCCAGAGAGAAACAAAGACAAGTTTCCATGGTTTCTTAGCTAAATTTCTGTCTGGCCATAACAGAATAAAATCAATATTCATAGCTCGAGGAACAAAAGAAATTCGTATAGTTAGAATTTGATAAAAAGCATATATTGTCACTATACTCTTTCTGCATCTTTCTCGTCACGAAATTTGCATAGTATATAGTCATATTTCCCCCCTTTGTAGCATAAACAGTATGAATTTACATATAAACACGAGAAACTAAAGAGTTTAGGAAGAGTAACGAACCTCATTGCCCGATCAAGAAAGCGTGAATTTGAACATAGATATCACTGTGCTTCGATATACCCTGTAATGTATATATGTCAGACTATAAATGTAGTTGAAAGCGATCTATAAAATGTGTTCAGTCCATCATATCATATCTATCTCCCGGTATCAGAAGACTCCAGTTGACGGGGAAGAAGCCTTTTCTCGTCATTCTCATCAAAATCGAAGCTTTTGTCTCCTTCATAATCTAAACTAATCACAGTTTGCTCTTTTATATGCAGCCCATCGGATTCTAAAGCCCGAAGTTCAGTAAATTCTTCTCTTGCAGCAGTGTAGCTTGCTTCGATGTGCTCCATCTCAGACTGTATCAACGCATCCATTCTAGCCCGTTCCCTATCCCTTGGGTATGTACAATAGAGAAAGGAATAGAAGAAACAACATATCGCCATCGGGATACCTATTGCAGTGTAAAGCGCCTTGGCAAGCGATGCAGCATTCTCTCGATCTGTTTCGATTTCCTGAGAGTTTGACAATCCCTTTGGAACTGGTTTGAAACCATAGAAATGCTGTGCCAAAACCCCAACCACCGGGGGAGCAAAGGATGCTAAAATTGATTCGAAAGATCTATCCAACGCATAGATGCTCGTTCGAGCTCTCTCAGGAACTATCTCAGCAAATATTGGACTGTACATATACCAAGAACGAATATTTAGCATTCAAATGTGAATTCTTATTCTAGGAATGTGCTTCTAAATAAACATTATACCAAACTACTTAATTGTACCAAAGAGACCGTTTTTTTGGTACAAGAATGTAAATTAACCTAGTTTCCCATTAGCAAAATATACGAAAAAGGGTAAACACATTAGCAGAATACACGAAATAGTTTAAGGAGGGAACGGGAGGCCTACTTGTTAGTTGCTGGACCGTTCCAAGAAATGGTAAATCCCATGACGAAGAAGACTAAACCGTGTGCCAATGCCGTGGAAGGATCATCACGCAAAACCAACAGCAAAATTGCAGCCAACGGGATGGCTGAGCCCGAGCTAATTTGAGAAAGAATTATTCTTCCACCATTTGGAAAGCGTTTAGCGAGGACATCTCCCATCTTTCCTCCGAACAAACCCCCGAGGGATCCAGCAACATTAAACAGAGTCCAAATTAGCGCTGTTGTCTTGTGAGAGAACCCGATAAGCTCCAACCACATTGGGGCAAACGACAAAGACGACCAGGGGAACGAACCCGAGACCCCTTGTGCAACTAATATTTGAAAAGATGGCACTCTTAAAACCGCTTTAGCTTCTCTAATCAGTTCCATCACTTCAGCCCGGAAGGGCTTATCTCGAGGCTGATCTTTCTTGTTCCCATCACTGTCAAAAAAGCGGGGATCATTCGCAAACAGACACACCAAGATACCAACAACGATACTTATTAATCCGACTAAATGGAAGGCAATTCTCCAGCCGGGTATACCCATGAATGTCGTCTCCGCTATTAACACCGATAGAAGTCCACCAATGATGGCACCGAGGTTCCCAGTTAACTGTAGCCATCCAAAAGCCGTGCCACGGTTGCTGTTGTCAGTCGAATCAGCAACGAGAGATTGAATTGCTGGTGTTACTATTGCAAGCCCTATTCCATTCAAACCTCTAGAAATTGCAACCTATTAAACAACATAAATATATACAATTATGGAGGTACTAATTTATTCTAGGAATCATCATATCACTAGTTAAGGATGTCAAAGCTGAAAGTGATTAAAACTGTGCTACTGTTTCTCCCTCTGTTCTTGGAACAAAACTTACTGCTTTCCACTGGGAAATCTATAAATCTCACTCTGCACTGCCCATTCTTTTAGTCTAAACATGTAATAAAACAAAGTGTTAGGTTCAAGTGCTTATCATTATGCCAAAAGCTATAGCTAGTAGCGAGGTACGTGCAACTTTATAAGAGCGCTTACCACTACGCCAAAAGCTATAGCTAATATCGAAGGCACAACCTTATTCCCTTATACTGCCACACATTTTCCAAACATTGGTGTTGGAGTCTCAGTCCAACAATTCCCCCAACACCGAGCGACCAAACAATTACCCCTCCCAGCACCAACCAGCCACTTGTCTTGCTCTGAAAATTATTAGGATCAAACCCTTAACACTAGGCCAATAGCTATAGCTAGTAACGAAGACGCAATTTTATTTCTGTATACTGTCACACATTTTCAAGAGGTTGGACACTAAAATTGACATTTTTCCAAATTTAATCCTAAATTATCGTTTTTGTTTTAAATTTAAGACTTTACTAAAAAGTGGCACCCGGTGTCCCGGTTAACACTCCCATAATCCCATATGGATGATAGGACCATATGGATGATAGGAGTGGGTTCAAGCCTCAGTGGAGGCAACTGTTGACTCTTTGTGCTTCGTTAGGTGCCTCAGTGGGGCAACTGTTGACTCTTTGTACTTCATTAGGTTGAGAAAGTAGTTATGAACATATACTACATTGTAACAGAGTCAGTAGTACTAAAAAAAAAAGTGGCTGAAAAATATGGAAACTAAAAATCATAAGTCACCTAGAGTTCTAAACCAATAAACTGATTGAAATTGAAAAAATAACAAAATAAAAATATGAAAAGACAAAAGTATCCTAATTAAAAATAGAAAAAGTCACTAGAATGACTCAAAATATATAAAAACAAATAGTGAAATGTTAAATCGCAAAAATTATAGTTAACTCTATATGTTAAGTATTAGAGAGTGGGGTTTAGGGCGATGGACCTCAGCGAAAGTGGAGGAGATGGCGACGAGAAAGGTGGCGGCGGCCCATAGAAAAGCACCGAGAGCGATGACGGTGGCCCGGTTGTGGCGGGCGGCGAGGTAGGCGGCGAGCGGGTAGCAAGCGGATTGGACTATGGATCTGAAGAGCGTGAGGGAGCCCAATCCGGTGGGGTCGGTATGCAGCGCCGCTCCGACCTCCTTGTACACTCCCGGCAGCAACGACTCGTCGGCGCGCTCCATTATTCCGGCGAAGTTGACCAGGACCAAAGTCAACGACTCCGATCTCATCTCCTTCAGCAGCTTCTCCATCGTTCCCGGTGGGGGATAATAGCTAGCTAGGGAGGTTGACTAGAGAGCAGACACTTTTTGTTTTGGATATGTGGGCCCAGCTGTAATACGTGTCACGCTTGGGGTACTCAATGCTGCCACGTTGACAACCAGGACTAATCTGATGTGTATTTTTGCTTTTTGTGGAAGTAAAGTGCAATAGAGGCGCTGAGGCATATCCATTGTGGATGTCAAATATATATTACTCCCTCCGTACATTTTGTTTATCTAATTTGGTTAACCAGATTTAACAACAAAAAATTAAATTTAAAATAATTAAACTTACGTTTAAAAAAAAAATAATAATTAAAACTTACTAAAGAAAATAAGTAATAAAAATATAGTTGATTTTTTTTTATGAACAGGAAGGGCACAGCCCTAGGAAAAAAAAGAAGAAAAAGTTGGTCGCCTCGGAATCTCGGCAGCCCCACTTGATTGCAACGAAAAAATAGTTAATTTGATCAATGAATAATTAGAAAGGACATGTAAAATGGGACAAATGTAGTACTTTTAAGAAAAAAAAAAAAAAAGCTTTATAAGAACAATAATTAGACTTCCCAACTTTAAAAAGTTGAAATTTAATATTTAAATTTAAAAAAAGCGTGAAATCAAGTCCTTTTTACTGGCATGTTAATTTAATTTTTTATGCACTACAAAGTGGTTAGAACAAAATTGAAGTGCATAAAAAATTAAAATACAAATATTTAAATTAATTGCCATTGTTGCTCCATATATGCTCAACCAAATTCATGCGAAGTTGATTATGTAATTGTTAATCATGTAACTCAATTTTTTTTTTTTTTTTTGTAAATATTGTTAAAACTCTTCGGTTAAGTCTTGTAACGCTTGTGTCGTGGGCCGGCGGTGGAATTATTGTTACATCACTCTCGAATTGTGTGAAAATTGGTGAAAATTGAAAAAATTGCATGCTACCCAGAAATTGAGCACTTTGAATGTTGATCGGAAATTGTGACGCTTGTGCAATTTGAAAATTTTGGAAAATAGGTGAAAATTGCAGAAAATAAAAATTAGGTGGAATTTGAGAATTTTGGACTTGTGAGATAAATGCAAAATTTTGTGTAGATGGCTGGGAAAGAAGAAAAATTGAGTTGGGAAGTAGAAAATTTGGGTTGGGGAGAAGAAAAATTGGGTTGGGGATTTTGATTACTTGAATTGACTCTTTCCATTGTGGTATGTAAAATACATTGTTTTGAGATGTATTGAGAGTATGATTTGAATGAATTGAGAGTAGTATATGAATGAATTGAGAGTATAATGAAAAATGTTTAAGAATTGTTGAAGACATGGTATTTATATAGGAAACAAAAATTAAATAAGAATTAATTTCAGAGTGGCAGCCACCTGGGTTGTAAATGCCTTAGAGCGAGCATCCATATCAATGAAGTTATTTCACGGTATTTGAGGAGTTTTTGTAAGTGTGATTAGGAAAGAGAAAATGTGGGGAAAGAAAAATAAAATAAAACAAATATAAGTTTAAAAAAAATAAAATTAAACATAAGTGTCCGGCGCGCCTGACACGCCCATGCGGGCGCGTGCTATTAAAACTCAATGTCAGTAAATTACTGTAGTATGAACGGTTGCTTGCAGATGAACCAACACCATTCTCTCTCCTATTCTCTCTCTTGCTTTGTTGGCATATTTCTGACATTATCACAAGAATAAACCATTGATAAGGATGCTCTTAGTGAGCGCCAGCGCCAGCTGGGTTGGACGGTGAGACGCGCACACCAATGTTTTTATATCAATTTTTTTTTATTATTTTGTTTTTTTTTTTAAGATAAAAAAACTTTTATTATTTTGTTTTATTCTGCAAAAATTAGTGTTTTGCAGGAGAAAGATTTCTTCAAAAATCAAGCATTCCAATTGTGAAAAACTACTCCATCAGATTTTTAGTACTGCAAAAAACCAAGCCAAAAAATTCTATTGGGATGCTGGAAAATATCAAAATAACGTAAACCACTTGGCTACGGTTCCCATGGATGGGCATTCGTTTAAGTTTGACGCACGAAATTTCAAAGACGGCTGAAAAGTATATAAAGGTTGGCTATCATATATTCATATATTAATTTTTTGAAAAATTTTTAGAAGTAGAAATTTATTATCATGTTTGATGGGATACTTAGATGAGGACGTGAGACAAATTTATAGGCTATCATGTTTGAATTTGTTGATAATTTTGTTAATTAAAGTAATTGAAAATCATTATCCGTGCGACATTCTAAATCAAGAAAGTGTGAGCAAGAACTGAACTCGTGGTCTTTTAGTATAAGAATCATGGTACACCAATTCAATCACCTCTTCGGAACAATTTTTTTGATAATTTTTTGAATATATTATCAGTTGGAAGTATTGATACATTGAACCATGTTGTAGAATATATTCACACACTGTAAACTGCAGACTGGTATAGTAAGTCTAATAATATAATGCAATTGCGATACAAACTCTATATGTGCTGATAGTGATAGATGGCGTTTTGACACAAACTCTATATGTGAATTTGTCACTATTTATATATATGTGTGTATCCCTGCGTAGTTCATCACATTACAATCATATATCCGGCTAAATATTCAGTGAGTAAAAATTAGATGGCAGAAATTGGAAATAAGAGTGGAGATGGAAGGTGGTCACTTAAGGGCATGAATGCCCTAGTAACCGGTGGCACTCGAGGCATAGGGTATGTATGTATATGTGTAATTTAACATAGTATAATTATAAAAATTCAAGCTTTCATCTTTGGTATATAACTATATATATATACAATTTCTTTTGGGGTTTTCCTAATTTAATTTTTGTGCACAATTTAGGTATGCTATAGTAGAAGAATTGGCAAGTTTTGGGGCGACCGTCTACACGTGTTCGCGTAAGCAAGAGGACCTCGATAAATGCTTTCAAGATTGGAAGAATAAAGGATACAAAGTAACGGGTTCGGTGTGTGATTTGTCATCCAGACCTCAACGGCAACAGCTAATTGAGAAAGTTGCTGATTGTTTTGATGGAAAGCTTCACATTCTTGTAAGTTTATCTAATTTAAGAACGCTGTAGGAAGAATTAAAACCAATATCTGGTCTCAAAATGAGTTGTCGAGTGGGTGAATCATAATTCTCGTACCAAAAAATCACGAGTCTGATTTTTGTTAATACCTTAATACTCTTTTGATCAAGTTTGTCGCATATGTCTTCCTAGTGCAGTTTACTTCTCCTGTGTAATTTGCGGGTTATTACAATACATGTCTTAAATAGTGGATGGGTTTTGGTTTTACTTTAGGTGAATAATGCTGGAACAACTATTACAAAGCAAGCTACAGATTTCAATGCCGAGGATTACTCAGTGATAATGAATACTAATTTTGAGGCATCCTACCACTTGTCTCAACTTTCACACCCTCTTCTAAAGGCAACTGGACATGGAAGCATTGTGTTTATCTCTTCTGTTGCTGGGCTTTTGGCAGTGCCTTTTAACTCTCTCTACTCTGGATCCAAAGGTAATTAATTGAGCCTCATTTGCCAACTACCATATATGTAGCGTGATTTCATCCCGATTTGAAAAAGTATAGAACAGATACTACCTTAGCTTGTTAAAAATCATATCTATGATTACATGGTAGTTGGCAAAATAGATATTTATTTAATCATGCAATGTGTGATGTTTACTAGTACTTACTATTATATTGTTTGTATTTTGATGTGAATGTAGCGGCAATAAATCAAGTGACAAAAAATTTAGCATGCGAGTGGGCAAAAGATGGTATTCGTGTTAATGCTGTGGCTCCATGGATCATCGAGACTACACTTAGTGCTGCAGTGAATGTAACAAATTAAATTATTTTTCTCATTTAAATAATATCTATCTATCTATCTAACCTGGAGGGTGTGGTTGAGTGGAAGGAACTCATTCACCCTTAACCAAAGGTCAAGGCTTTGGGTATGGTGCAGCCTTAAATCTTCAGGCCAATCCAGCGAGGGGATTGGAAACCCTAAGCTACACCCAAATAAAATATCTATCTATCTATATTAAATATGTGTATGGTTAATTGTTTAGTGAATTAAAGTGTTGTTTGTTTGTATGGAAAATGCAGACAGCTTTTAAGGCAGGAGAAGTAGAGGGCGTAATAGAAAGAACTCCAATAAGCAGGGCAGGAAAGCCTAATGAAGTTTCATCACTTGTTGCCTACTTGTGTTTACCAGCTGCTTCTTGGATCACTGGACAAATCATCAATGTGGATGGGGGCAAAACTGCCAATGGCTTTTGATTATTATTATATATTATATTGTTCTTCTGTTAGCTTACAATAAGTCAATAACGTAATAATATATGCTATGTGTGTGTATTTCAGTCACACATTGTAGGCTAGGGTGGGTGTTTAATTATTATAATTTGAATCTTATTCAATAATAATCTAAAGAATGGTTTTGTTCAAATAGTATAACTTAAAAGATAATCTAGATCGTCCTTGAGATCAGAACAGATAACATATATAGTATTGATCTAAATTATAAAAAAAAAAACTCAAAAGATTGCATTAATCAAGATCAATGTGATCTATTTGGAATAAAGTTTATGACTAAAGTTCTAATTTGTCATAAAAATTATTGTGTAGATACCATAAAAAAAAAATTCTAACTTGATGAGAGGCTAAATTAGAAAGGGACTATGGTCAGGGTACAACAAAATATTTGCTAATTATCCCCATCAAGAGAGACAATAAGGGAAAATATAAAAATAACGTAAAGCACTTAGCTTGGCTACGGTTCCCATGGATGTTCTAAGTTTGACGCACGAAATTCCAAAGATGGCTTAAAAGTATATAAAGGTTGGCTATCATATATTCAAATGCACGTGTATTTTTACTACTATTCAAATTCAAAGATTGAAAATTATAATTTTTTGAAAATTTTTGAAAAGTAGAAATTTACTATCAATGTTCGATAATAAACGTAATCGACTGCCACTATTTGATGACGTGTTGCAAATTAAATCTACAATAAGAAAATTCACTGCGACATGCTCAATCAAAAAAATGTGAGCAAGAATTAAACTCGTGATCTTTTTATATAAGAATCATGCTACACCAATGCAAATTAATAAAAAATAAATTTTCAAAAGTTATCTTGAATTTTGTTATTGGAAAATAGGGTGTTACATGTCATGATAAAGACATTTTTTTGAATTTTATTTTTGGAAAATGGAGGTGTTACACTGTATTTATGAAAGAGACTAGTGCGGACATGTTCAGTGAATTTGTCACTATATATATGCGTAGTTAGTTCATCACAACACTACAATCATCCGGCTAAATATTCAGTGAGTACAGTTCAGATAAAAAAATTAAATGGCAGAAATTGAGAAGAAGAGTGGAGATGGAAGGTGGTCCCTTAAGGGCATGAATGCCCTAGTAACAGGAGGCACCCAAGGAATAGGGTATGTATATAATTAAAGGCTTAATTATATGACATACATGGAACAAATTTTATATTACAACCTTCAATTCCATGCATCTTTAATGTGTACAAATATATTTACTTTTTCTGTAACCCAATGGGATAGTTCAAGTGGCAAATTAGCTCTCTTTGTGGGGAAAAATTTTGGGAGAATTCGAGTTTGATTCTACGGGTGGATCCGGACAGAGAAAGACCCTTGTTTTTAGTTTTAATTTATGTATATATATACCTGCAGGTATGCCATAGTGGAGGAATTGGCGGGTTTTGGGGCGAGCATTTATACGTGCACGCTTAATCAGGAGGATCTGAATAAATGCTTACAAGAATGGAAAATTAAGGGATATAAAGTAATGGGTACAGTGTGTGACTTGTCATCCAGATCTGAAACCCAGCAGCTAATGGAGAAAGTTTCAGAGTATTTTAATGGGAAGCTTCATATTCTTGTAAGTTTCAGTGTTATAGGCAGTAGTATAGCTAGGAAGGTTAATTAAAAGTTACTGAATGAGTGCTGTAAATTTTTTGGTTTTACTTCAGGTGAATAATGCTGGAACAGCTATTACAAAGAAAACTACTGATTTCACTGCGGAGGATTACTCAGTGATAATGAGTACTAATTTTGAGGCACCCTACCATTTGTCTCAACTTTCACACCCTCTTCTAAAGGCAACTGGTCATGGAAGCATTGTGTTTATCTCTTCTGTTGCTGGGAATTTTGGATTGCCTTATGTTTCTCTCTACTCTGGATCCAAAGGTAATTCAATATTATATATGTAAGCTAAGGAAATTAAACTTTTCATTTATTTACTATGAAAGTTAAAAATTACTCGAGACTTTATTATTTGATATGGATACAGGAGCAATAAATAGTGTGACAAAGAATCTGGCGTGTGAGTGGGCAAAAGACGGGATTCGTGTTAATGCCGTGGCTCCGTGGAAAATCGACACTCCACTTAAGGCTACAGCTGGGGTAATTAAGTTATTTTG
Source organism: Ipomoea batatas (assembly GCA_002525835.2). Lineage (NCBI taxonomy): Eukaryota > Viridiplantae > Streptophyta > Magnoliopsida > Solanales > Convolvulaceae > Ipomoea > Ipomoea batatas. The sequence continues at coordinate 38,380,502 of CM008334.1, read as the reverse complement.
TGGTTGCAATTTTTAAATTTAATTTCTCTGGTATATTATATATGCGTGGTTAATTATTTAATAAAATTGTTGTGCAGACATGTTATAAAGCAGAACTAGAGAGGGCAATAGAAAGAACTCCAATAAGCAGGGAAGGAAAGCCTAATGAAATCTCATCAGTTGTTGCCTTCTTGTGTTTACCAGCTGCTTCTTGGCTCACTGGCCAAATCATCACTGTGGATGGGGGCAAAACTGCCAATGGCTTTTAGTTATCCACTACTTTTATGACTTTTTTTTTTTTTTTTTTTAAAGTCTGTTTAATGTTAGTGTCTTTTATATATTTAAGAATAATCACATATAGTGTGTCTGTTGCACCAGATATTGTGAAGATAAGTATTAAAAGATTTTCATATTTCATAATATGGAAAAATAAATGTTGTATTTTAGTGTATCAATAATGTACTTTTTATGTTTTGGGTTCAAACTATGGTGGATTAAGAAATTTTTTTTATGGGGCATGGGGAATGTATTTTAACAAAAGTGTTTATTCTGTCGTCAAATGTTTTATAACAAGCAAAATAACAAACACTTTTTTTAAATAAAAAATCTGTCGTAATTTTGGATTGTGATGGATTTTTCATTATTTACCTACATAAATTTTTTTAGACATTTTCGTGCTTTCTTGTACTAAAATAATTATAATTATAATTATTGTGGATGGGTAGTGACGATAATAAATAAGACAAATAAAATTAGACAATTAATAAACAAATAATAATAATAATAATAATAATAATAATAATAATAATAATAATAATATATGTATACAAACTATACAAATGTTACATTTATATTAAATATATCTAATATAATTCTTTTTCAGCTGATGATCGAATACAGTAATACAATAATATTTATGCACTTTTTAAATTTCAAATGTAAGACTATCCTTAACCTAGCCAAGATACCTCTTTCTAAGTGATGTGGATTTTAAAAATTAATTTTCTTTTATTTTTCTTGTCAACATGGATAGCAAGCTTGCATCTGCTGTAAGCTTGTTAAATGGCAGCAAAAGCTGTCGCTGCCATACTTTTTTTTCTTAATTATTTATTCGTTTTATTATTATTTTTATTATATTTATAATACAATATGTAAGTGGGATCCATTTTTTTAAAGTGAGAGAGATTTGCATGGATGTAGAACAAATAGTTGAGAAATTGCAAATTTAATGCTGTGAAAGTGAGATCTATTTTTGAAAGTGAGAGATTTAGGGGTAAGGATATCCTAATACAAGTACAACTATTATTTCATAATATACTACTATATTCAAGATTATATTTAAGATTTTATTTATTTGAGTAGACTTTTATATACACGATGTGCAAATATAAATGTCAAATATTAATACTCAATATTAAAATCGTAGTTATATTGATATTAAAAAAAATATTATAGTTGTCTCGGAACATGTGCACATGAATATTTACCTATACATATTTTTAGTAAATTTAAACAATCATTAAGAGTTTTCACTTTTTACTTGGGAGCATATTGCTTGTGTCAGGTTTTTGCATCATAGAGAACGACTTCTCCCCCTTCTCCCTTTCTCTCTCTCCTTTTTTATTTTGACATTGGAGATACCTTAAGAACTAGAGGTAGACAATTCAATTAATGAGAACGACTTCTCCCCTTTCTATCCGAGTTAATACTCAATATAGTCCTCAACTATAGTGGTTTTACTCAATTTAGTCCTAAATGACTTTTTGTGCTCAATTTAGTCCTCGACTTTGATGGTTTTACCCAATTTAGTCATTTGTTAAAAATCATGTTAGTTGACGCTTAGAAATAGGGTCCTAATGGTAATTTCTCATCCTTCGTCCCATTGATAAATGTGCGACTATTTTGCAACTTTTAAAAGTCAAAGACTATATTTATAAGCAACACAATAATCATAGAACTAAAAGTGTGAAAATTTCAAAATAAATTGACAACATTTCTTTAAAAAATAAATTGCCAACATTTTTTATATTAAAAGAAGACATTAACAATGCATAAATACATAATTAAGACATCTATTTTCTTTTTTTTTTGAAAGGAAAAAAAAAAGCCTCATTTCATTAGAAAAGAAAAGAAAACGAAAAAAATGTCTTGGGTGACTAGCTCACTATATTCAACTGATAAATTAGAGGTGATGTAAATTTGTTTTAGAATATTCCTTTATTATATTATTTTGTTTAATTTAATTCATATTTTAGTCCTTGTATTTCTAAAAATGGTATAATTAAGGATAAACATTAACGATAGCTAACTTTGTCACGTCAACATTATATGTTGTGCTAAATAAGATTTTATTTTCATCAGAGGTTAGGATCAAGTTCAAATCTAGTTGAAACCATTGTTTGAGCTTGAGGCACGTACTTTTTGTGGTTCAACAGGTTTAAGAAAGTATAAATGAATAAATACTATAATGTAATAAAGTTAACAGTACTAAAAAGAAATTAATTGGAGTACTTTTAAAAATTAGTCCGTAATTAGGAGTCACTTCATATCATGGTGACTGGGTAGTGGGGACGTCAATTCCACATTAACAAAGTTAACCATCAAATAATGTACATTCAGTATAAAAATTATGTACTTTTAATATATTAAAAATGTACATTGTATTCAGAAAATGTACATTATTTGTATATTTAATATAATAATGTATATTATATTATATAATGTATATTCAGTGCATAAATAATGTATATTTAGTATATTAAAAATGTACTTTTTGTTACGATTCACACCGGCACTATATGAACATTTTCCATAGAAAGGGCGGTGGGCCAGATTTCGATGACACCAAACAGCAATATATATATATATATATAGTACGTAGTACATAGATTTGTAGGGACTGTGAATCCGTGATCCATTAAAGAGACTAACGTACTAGTGGATATATCGAGGTTCAGTGAATTTGTCACTATATATGTGTGTATTGCTAGTATAGGATACATGTCCAATCCAGTGAGTTCATAAAAATTAAATGGCAGAAATTGAGAAGAAGAGTGGAGATGGAAGGTGGTCTCTTAAGGGCATGAATGCCCTAGTAACCGGCGGCACCCAAGGCATAGGGTATGTATATAATTAAACGAATAAATTTCATTTTTCGTCTTAAATTTATAGACGATAGTCCGCTTTTAGTCATTTTTATCAAAACATTCACATTTGGTCCTAGTATTATTGTGGCATAAATATTTTTTTGTCCTCCGTCTACAAAATCGTTAAAATGTTGTTAAATACTACTATGACCAAATGCGGATATTCTGATAAAAAAATACTAAAAATGAATTGTCACATATAAATCTTGGACCAAAAATAGAATTAACTCTAATTAAATGCTTATATGACATGACATACATGTAAGAAATTTTACAACCTTGGACCTCAAATGTGTACAAATTAAATATAATTTCTTTTCTGTATGTATGTTTTACTTTAATTATTTTTATTATGTATATACCAAGTATGCCATAGTGGAGGAATTGGCCAGTTTTGGGGCGACCATCTATACGTGCACGCTTAATCAGGAGGATCTCAATAAATGCTTACAAGAATGGAAAATTAAGGGATATAAAGTAATGGGTTCAGTATGTGACTTGTCATCCAGATCTGAAACCCAGCAGCTAATGGAGAAAGTTTCAGACTATTTTAATGGGAAGCTTCATATTCTTGTAAGTTTCACTGTTATATGCAGTTGGAAGGTTAAAAGTTTATATATTGTGTTGTAATTTTTTGGTGTTACTTTAGGTGAATAATGCTGCAACAGCTATTACAAAGAAAAGTACTGAATTCAGTGCTGAGGATTACTCATTGTTAATGAGTACTAATTTTGAGGCACCCTACCATTTGTCTCAACTTTCACACCCTCTTCTAAAGGCAACTGGGCATGGAAGCATTGTGTTTATCTCTTCTGTTGCTGGGAATTTTGGATTGCCTTATGTTTCTCTCTACTCTGGATCCAAAGGTAATTCAATATTATGTAAGCTAGCTAAGGAAACTCTTAATTTACTGTATCAGCAAATCTAACTGAGAAGTTTACTAAAAGTTTAAAATGAAAAACTCATTTTTTTAAAGACTACCCGAGACTTTATAATTTAGTATATATGAATATAGGAGCAATAAATGGTGTGACAAAGAGTCTGGCGTGTGAGTGGGCGAAAGACGGGATTCGTGTTAATGCTGTGGCTCCATGGATAATCGACACTCCACTTAAGGATACAGCTTTGGTACGTAAGAAATTGAGTATTTTCCTCCAATTTTACATTTAATTTCTCTGTTATATTTAGTATATGGTAGGTTAATTATTTAATCAAATTGTTGATTGTTTTGAATAATTGATGGTGCAGACAGTTTATAAAGAAGGAGAAATAGAGAGCGCAATAGAAAGAACTCCAATAAGCAGGGTAGGAAAGGCTAATGAAATCTCATCAGTTGTTGCCTTCTTGTGTTTACCAGCTGCTTCTTGGCTCACTGGACAAATCATCACTGTGGATGGGGGCAAAACTGCCAATGCCTTTTAGTTATCCACTACTTTTTTTTTTTTTTTTTAAATATATTTTTTTAAGTCTGTTTGATGTTAGTGTCTTTTATATATTTAAGAATAATCACACATAGTGTGCCTGTTGCACAAGCTATTGTGAAGATAAGTATTAAAAGAATTTCATATTTCATAATATGAAGAGTCTATTAAATAAATGGTTTATTTTAGTTTATCAATAATGTACTTTGTTTTCTTCCCAAACAATGGCGGAGTAAGAAAATTTTATTATGGGGCATATGTAATGTATTTTAACAACCATGTTTATTCTGTCGGTAAATGTTTTGCGACAATTAAAATAACAAACACATCACAAATTTGGGTTTATTTTGGATTGCGATAGATTTTTCATTATTTACCTACATAAATTTTTGTAGGTACTTTGTGCTTTCTTGTACTAATATAGTTATAATTATATTATTGTGGGGTTGTGGGTATGTATGATAATAAAAAAGGCAAATAAAACTAGACAAATAATAAACAAATACTGATAAATTGATAATATATGTATACAAACTATAAAAATGTTAATTTATATTAAATATATCTAATATAATTCTTTTTTTTTTTTCAGTTGAATACAGTAATACATTAATATTTATGCACTTTTTAAATTTTAAAGGCTATGACAAATCTTTCGAGAGCCTTATGAGGATGATCACAGAAGTTGAATTGTCAACAATTCAACTTTCTTCTCCTCCCTCTTAGTGAATTGTCAAGAAGCCATGGGTTGGGTAAAAGATTATGAGCTTATAGAGCAAAAACCAGATAAGTTTGAGCTTGAAAACATGGAGAATGCTTCGCCCATGACTCCATGAGCGACAAAACAAAGGAATTGAATTTGCACAAGAAAATGGTATATAGATAATAGATGCACTATTTGAAATAAATAAATGGATTTAGCTAGTTGAAGTAAATGCACTTAAAAATGGTAAGATGAAAAAGGGTGAGGGCGATAGGGGGAACACCGAGTACGGGTCAGGGTCGGATTTGAGGGCGTGCAAGATGGGCAACAGTATAGGGCCTCAAAATTTTGCGGGTCCCTAGTCAAGTCCTGACCTAATAGTTAATATATGTATTTGACTATTTGTGATTATATTGGCCTAAAATTAAGTTTTTTGTATTTTTCTCTTTGTAATTTTTCTTCAATTCGCAGGTTATTTATACTTTGACAGAGCTTCACTTATTTAATAATATAGGGCCACGCAAATAAAAAAATCGGCCCTGGTACGGGTGGTGGCTAGTTGCAAGTACTGGTCAACTATGATGGGGAATCTCCGCTTTTAGAAAAGGCTTTGCGGGCAGTTCTAATTTATGTAGTCATTATGATGGCTAATTTTTGTATAATTAGGATAAACATAGTACTCTACATTTCATTAGGAAGATGAAATCTTGGAAGAGAAGGTTGATTGCAAGTCTAGTTGATGATAGATTTATAATTACTGATGTTTATAACTAAAAATTTAGGGTCAGCAGTTCTTTCATCAAATTCTAAAACAAATGTGCCTGAATCTCCAATTGCTACTGGGATTGACAGAGGAAAAGGAAAAGTTAAGCGTGAGAAACAACGGATCCCTTCATATATATATATATATATATATATATATATATATATAGTACATGTTTTAGTATAAATATCTAAAAACAGAGATAGTAAACAATGAAATAGTTGGATTAGTGGCAGAAGTGTGTCTCATCTTGTGGAAGGGTGTGGGTTCAAAACTTGTAATAGCATTGTTTATTTTATGGCGCAGTTGGTAAATATGTGTTTTAGTGTTTGTGCTAAGGTTAAGGGTTCAATTCCCTTATTATTTCAACAAAGTTTTATGAATTTATAT
>CM008334.1:38347644-38359202 GCA_002525835.2 Ipomoea batatas | reverse complement strand
GAAAACCAACAATTGCCTGGTAACTATTCAGAACAAGTTGACCTGGGACTATCTCGTAATAATTCAGAAACTCTATAAGGAAACTATATATGGAGAGGAAACCTAAGCCCTAGCTGCATGGATAAAATATGAACTCCAAAATATGTGTCTCTAGGATGATGTATAATATTGGCGTCAAGCTCGGAATTGAGAGTGAGAATGTTAGGACGAACAACACCTTGGGCATCCTTCAAATCTTGGGGATCTAATTGAGGCCGTATTAACGCTATAGGAGAATTATCAAGGGGGAATGGGGGGCCCCGCGCCTCTTCCTTTTTGGACGAGTTTTTGGCACTTGTAAATTTGAAGGCGAGGGGCCATGAGTATAAGGAATATGAGGGAAATTTTTAAAAGAGATAGTAAGGTCATTATCATCTGGTAGGGAGACTACCATCAGCATCGGAAGAAGGGAGATCATCAGCATCGAATATAGCACATCCATAATTAGGGAGACTAACCTGGTCAGTGAACAAGAGGGGAACCAACCTGTCAACAAGCGAGAAACCACTCAAAAAAAGCAGCAGCCAAGGCCAGGGTCGTCGCCACGACCGCAGCTGAAACCTGAAAGCCGCCTTGGCCAGGGTTCAAAAAAAAATTATATAATAAAATAAATGTATAGTATAAAAAAAAAAAAGCATACCAGGGCAGAAACGTGAAGTAGTGGTAAACAAATTGTTAGAATAAAGAATTTTTTATGACAAGGGATGACATAAAAAAAGGAAGGAAAAAATACTTCGAAGATTAGAAAATATTTGGAAAATAGAAAAGATAAAGGAAATCCTGAGATTTCCATATAATAAAAGAGTTTGATTCCTAATAACTTAAAGAATTTATGGCTGATACAAGTTATTACTCCCAAGCCACCTCGACCACTCTCGTCGGCTCGGGAGTAGGAACTGGTGACAGGGTAATTGGGGTGGGTAAATACCCGATCCGGAATCACAGGTAAGCAAACGGATGCATGGAAGTCAAATGGTCACCAGTTGTACCGACACATTGCAAAGAGAAATTACTCCAACGGTTCCCCATTATTATACCCAAGAACCCATCACTCAATGTATGCTCCATTACACTCACTAGAAGAGCCGTTACGTTCATAGTATAAATAGTAGACTATGTAGTAGAAAGGGACACATTAAACATTTTGTATTGAGATTATAGCAACATAAACGATTTACTTATCTAAATATATTCCGGTAACATATTTACCGTCAATACTCATGAATTAGTTATCGCATTATAAGTTAACTAGGTAAAGAGAATATTATTTAAAAAGAAATTAGCCATTAGTGAATAAAAATAAAGTATAATTTTAGAAACTTAACCTAACATCCTTTATGAATATTGGGGTTTTAAGTTTCAGTTAGACTCTCTGTGAACAGAAGTATACCGTTTGACATTGAATTTTGAAACTAGATTGGTTCGATTATCTACTCATAAGTTTGAGAGTGGGTTCCTGAGGTCTAAGATAGTATAATTTAGTGGAGTTGGAAATTGAAATTATCAAAAACAAAAAAATAAAAAAATAAAAAAATCGTTAGTATTGGGATTATATTCATCTCAGGTTCCCAGTTCATTATAATGGCCGACATGCAACCATAACGGAGCTTGCATATTTCTTGCCGGTAATTGGCTAACCTAAAGTGGAGTACTTGATTCGAATTTCTTAATGACATCAAATCATTTCTACTATGTTGATCTTTTGGGAGAAGAGAATCTCTTGCATGCTTTATCCAATTCTATTCTTTAATTTCCATTGGTTATCAATTAAAACATAATTTAGAAAATGTAGTAACAAACACGATGTTTATTGTTTTCTGAGATGGTATTTAGATGTGGCTATTATTTTAATTTGATAAGAGAAATGGAGTTTTTTCCCCTTAAAAAAAAACATTTATATTTAATTATTTTTCAGAGTTAATACCATCTGAGATCTTTCGAGTATAGTGGTTTTGCCACGTCTAGTTCTAAACATTTAAATTGACCACCCGTGTGCGTGGTTCATCAATTTTCAAATTGTTACCATCTGTGGTCGAAGTTAATCACTCTTGGTTCTTCAACTATTAAATTTTAACCAGCTATGGTCCTTTCAAGAGGATCACAACTGGTTAAATTTCAAAAATTGAAGGATCATGAGTGATTAACTTGGACACAAATGATTAAATTTGAAAGTCGAAGGACCACAGATAGTCAATTTGAAAGTTTAGGACTAAACATGACAAAACCTATATGGAACTCATGTAGCATTAACTATATTTTCCATATAGAACATCAAACCACTACATTAAACTATTTATTACTCCGTACTATGTTTATTATTTTATTTAATATTAATATTAATTTAGAAAATAAATCTTTTAAAATATGTCCATGTAAAGTTAAAATCTTTATTTCATAAAAATACTCTTTATTTTTTTGTTATGAATAATATTAATTATATAAAATTTGATGATGCTAATTAAGTTATATTAGAAAACTAGATTCTCCATATTAGAATAGAATTTTCATTTCTAGTAAATTTGTTAAGGCAAAGATTCAAACACTTAATATAGTTTATGACGTGTGCTTAATCACAATGATTTAAATTGGACCTTCAGAAGAAAGCATTGAACATAATACAACTTCTAGAAAGATCAAAAGAAAGTAAAAGACAAGAAAATTATAAGATAAAGGGATACTAAAAAGTAAAAAATTCAAGTGAGATAAAATGTAGAAGGGACGATGATCGGGAGATAAGGATTAAAGAAGACACAACTTGTTAAGATCAAAAGAGAGGGTCTCAACGACAGTAAAATTAACATTAGTTAGGGATGTCAATCAAATCATATCACTCGTTTTTTAGCTAACTCTATTAGGTCAACCCAACTAAAATTTTCAACATTTTAAATTTGACATTTTAAACATTCTATAATGTTTAAAATGTCAAATTTAAAATGTTGAAAATTTTACATTGATAAATATAAACTTAAACATCATTTAATCAATAATAAAAAATAATGAAAATAGCCAAGTTACCAAGTATACAACAATTAATACAAACTCCAAAATTCAAATCTCCACAAACCACAAATAATCCATATATCACAATCAGCATCCAAACATAAAACATTGAATAAGTCTTGTATAAGACAGTCTCACTATGACATATATAATACTTTTTAGTTAAAATGTACTATTTTTATGAGTGCAAAGAAAAATATGACTCCATATATTTTAACTAAAGAGTATTAAATGTCTTATGTGAGATTGTCTTACTTAAGACTTACATTAAAACATAAAAGTAAATTGCATTAATGGTATATTTGTTGGTTTCGATAGGGTTAGGGTACAAGCCTAGAGGGGGTGAATGGACGTGTAGGATTTTTCAAAATGATTTACAAATAGTTGAAATACCAAAAGGTAACTTTAACTACTCGAGAGTATGCACAGCGGAAATATAAGTTAACCCTTTAAACGTTTTGCACTTAATTTGTTCTTGTAAAATTAGTTAGGTTTGGTCGTTGAAAATATGCAATAAGAGCAATAAATAAAGGAGGGAGAGAGACAGAGAGAGATTTTATAATGATTCGGCTAACGCAACCTACTCCACTCTTCTCCTTGAAACTCCTAAGGAAGATTGCATTATCCCTTAGTACAACATGGATGTCCAAGTCTTGAAATCCACCAGGTTTTTCGACTAACATACAATCTTCTCTGTCTCTTTCTACTTCTTGGAGCATGAGAAAAACCTAGGCTCTAATACCAAATGATAAAAACATGGTTGGCCTGATCTTCTCTTCACAATCGAATTACAAAGAATATCATAGAATGGTTTATTCGATTGGGTGAATTTGATTCAAAGGTTTAATTTAAGTTGGGAAAATGGCTAATTTTTTTGTTTTAATAAGTCCTCGACCACACCAGGTTATAAGGTGATACGTAGGAATATCAAGGACGCCACAAGTCAGGTTTTACACTAGATGATAAGTCAGGATTGTCATGACCGACTCAAGGTCGAACTCATCTCGAGTTCTAGAAAACGCTATGAAAAAGAATCGTGAATCTTGAATGCAAGTGGTTCCTACAAGGTTTGTGCTTAATTTTAAAAGCCAATTACTTGTATTGAATTAGGATTAATTTTCATGCAAAGAAAGAACAAAGTAAAAGACAAGTATAGAAAAGGAACCAGGGACACAATAATTGGTAACGCAGTCCAGAGCTAAAACTCATGTCAGCCCAACCCACTAGATTTTCACCAAGATTACAGAGGTTGATATGACATAAACACATACACAAAAGCCTCAGCCAAATAGACCAACTTAATCTTCAAAACATCTACGTTGGAAAGGTTCGTGCATGCCAAAATACACTTCAATCTTCATCGCGCCAAAACACAATTCTTGAGAAAACTTTGTAGAAATTTTCACCAACTTAAAATAGATAAATAATCAGCTCAATATAAGTGAATAACTCTTCGAATTAAAGCCCTTGAATTCGTGAATAATGAGCTCCAAAAACTTCACTTTATATAATCAAATTAGTGTAACTAATTTGACTAAACATATGCTGCCCAACTCCCATACAATAATAATATCCATACGTACGTTTAAAAGTCAGCCTGAAAACTTGTTACAACAACCAAAATTTTGTTAGGACAATTAGTTGTTTAGACTGGCCACGCGCTGACTAAAATCCAGAAGATAGCTGATGTAAATCCAGGCTGAAGACTGTGATGCTGCATGAGACCTAGACAGAAATACGGTCCAAAACAATCTAAATAAAAGCTAACCTAAGTTTTGACAAATAATTTAACCAATTAAACTAAGATAAAATGTGTTCATTTGTACACTTACATGCTATAGTTTCTATATCAAAAAATTAAACTCTCTATTTTATTCATATAAGACATCGGTATTTATAGTTGTAGAATCCTAATTTCGTTGGACACTTCCTAAGACAACTAGAAATTCTAACAAACTACAAACAAACTAATCATGATAAACATAAATACAAATACTCCGTAATAAAGAAACCTAAGATAACTAAAACTCCTAAATCTATACTCTATACTATATATAAAAGTAAAATCTTCCTATTTCATTTTTCCGCCTAAACATTTGTAGTTAATTAATTAAATATTTTATTGGTCAAATAATTAATAAAGCTTATTTGGTAAGAAAATGTAAAACGGAAATTAACTAAAATCTATTAATTGGTAATATTGTTTCTATATTCACGTATCAATACTATTAATAAAAGTAAGATCATTCCTTTCAACTTTCATGCACAAACTAATATTATTAATTAATTGTAAAAATTAAAAAAGATTAATTGGTAGTAAAATTTTATTTACGAAATTCTGAGAATAATTAAACCATTATAATTATGAGAATAATGGAAACAGATTCTGCGTAATAAATAAGAAAATTCATTGAAAATTTTGCGTAATTTTATAAGAAATAATAATTTATTAATTATCATTTACACAAATAATAATAATTTGAATATTTAAAATTATTTCATTCAAATATGGAGGAGGAAGAAAAAATTAAATGTGATATGATGAAAATGAATATACTTAAGGTATAAAAGTATAATTGCGCATATATTAGTGTAATTGACTAATAATAATTGCCTAATAATTATTATGGTAATTAAGCTAAACATTAGTCGTTGAATTTATTTTTATAATAATTATAATTAAATTTTTTCTCATTTTTCCCATATTTATTTTAGTAATAATATAATTGCATAAGTAATATTACAGACCGATCTTTTTAAGATATATAATTGTAGACAAACAAGTCATATCTTAATCATTTAATAGAGTAATTTTTTTTTGGTGAATAAGGGGGACCAAGGGTCCCGAGATTAGTGACGTCGGCTGAAGGCAAAGCCCAAGGCGTCCCGCTGGAGAAAGTCCGTCAAACCTTCAGGCGGGTGGTCTAGAATAGTTGTTCCAAAAGGTGAGCTTTGACCGAGATTTGCCAAGTAGTCCGCACGTTGATTACCTTCTCTAAAGATGTGCACAACCTTGCAGTCTTGAAAGTGATCCAGGAGTAACTTACAATCTGTAACAAGCATGTTGGAGTTGGTCGTGGTCATCCCATCTTTGCGTAGCACTTGGACCATGGTCTCAGAATCCGTTTCAGCGATGAGTTTGGAGACTCCTCGGTTTTTTGCAAGGAGAAGGCCTTCCCGAAGACCCCATAACTCTGCTAGGAAGCTGTTCACGATCTCAATGTTACAAGTATAGCCAGCTAACCAATTCCCTCTATGATCCCGTAAGAGTCCTCCCGCGCTCGCAAGGCGAGAAGAAGCCTTCATCGTACCATCGAAGTTTAGCTTCGTGTAGTCCGCTTCTGAGGGCGGCCATGCGACCCAAAGCTGTCTCGCGGTTAGAAGCCCGGTTCTCGTAGCAAGGAGACAGAGAGCTTCGGTTGCGTCCATTCTACTGCGACTGAGTATGTCTTCAGGAGTTGTGAGGTTGCTGTCAAAAACCACAGTATTCCGTGCTTTCCACAGGTTCCAGAGGACGTGCGGGAATAATAAACCCCAGCTGGTGTCGTTACCGCCCCGGCTTTGGTTGGCGCACGCTGCTTCCATCCAACGATGCATTGGGAGGTGGTTTGAAGACCGAAAACTGGCCGGCGGGGCTGCCAGGTCCCAACACGCTTCCGCCATCGGACAGTGCCGAAAAAGGTGGTCTAAGGTCTCATCGTTGTCGCCACACACCGGGCAAGAGGCCGAATCTGCGAGACCCCGGTGTTTACGTTCCGAGTTCACCATGAGCCCGTTTTTGGAGATTTTCCACATGAAAAGTTTAATTTTTTCCATGCAGGTTGATTACCAGATCCAACGAAAGGGGTGGTCATTGACAGAAGAACCTGCAATACGGTCATAAGTAGAAGAAACAGTGACCATACCTGAGTTGGAGTGTGGCCATGAGAGAGTGTCCTCCTGGTCTGGATTGATAGCGATTGGTGTCGCCCGAATCTCATCAATCCAGTCGGCGGGAAGGATGCGGTGGAGTGCCTCAATATCCCAGTTCTTTTGGTCAGTTATGAAGGCATTGACCTTAACCTGTGAGTGCTGCGGATGGTTGGATCCGGTTATGTTGGAAGCTAGAGGGGCGTCTTCGGTCCACCAGTCATCCCAGAAGTTAATCTTCAGCCCGTTCCCGACATTCCATTTAATGCCGTCAGCTAGGACATCTTTGCCTTTCATGATACTTCTCCAACCCCACAAACTATTGGAATTGTTTTGGAGGTGAAGGAAGTCGGCGTTTTTTACGTACTTCTCTCGGAGGACTTTGACCCAAAGCTTGTCTTGGTTTTGGAAGATTTGCCACGCCATTTTTGTGAGAAAGGCGTGGTTAAAATCCCGGGCCCTTCTAAGCCCAAGCCCCCCGTCATCTCGAGGTTTACAAATTTCGGTCCAACTGACAGTATGAAGTTTCCTGGTGTTGTCATCATGACCCCAAAGGAAGTTCCTGCAAGTTCTGTCAATTTCATTACAAGTGCTTACCGGAATGGCCATAGCTTGCATGGCATACGTAGGGACCGTTGCAAGTGACGATTGGACGAGGACCCTTCGACCCGCCATATTGAGTGAACTAGCCTTCCAGGTTGATAATTTCTTTCTCATTTTATCAATCACCGCATTGAAAGTATTTTTTGAGACCCTTTCATTCAGCATAGGGATACCAAGGTAGGTGCCAAGGGAATCCGCCACCGGCATTTGCAAAATTCTCCCAATGTCCCGCCTGAGACCTACATTAACATTAGAGGAACAGAAAAGAAGGGATTTAGAGAAGTTAACCTTAAGTCCCGAGGCATTACTGAAGGAGTTGAGACAATCCATCATAATCTGGGCTTGTTGTTCGGAGGCCTCTCCGAAGAGCATGAGATCGTCAACAAAGAAGAGATGTGAGATGCCTGTTCCTCCTCTAGAGATGTGAACCGGTTTCCAAGTGCGAGAGTTAACTCTAGATTGGATGTCATGAGCTAATCTTTCCATGACCAGGTTAAACAGATAGGGAGCCAGAGGGTCGCCCTGACGAAGCCCGCACCCCGGTTTGAAAGGCGGTAATCGACCTCCATTCCAAAGGATAGCTAAAGAGCTTTCACGGAGGGAGAAAATAATGAGGTCGATCAAGCGCCTCGGGAAATCCAAAGTCGACCAAGGTCGTATCCAAGTAGTCCCAAGAGACACTGTCATAGGCTTTCTGCAGGTCAATTTTAAGGATCATCTGGTTCTTTTTCCTCCTCGTATTATTCATATTATGAACCACCTCTTGCGTGAGGATCACATTATCCATCGTTGAATGTCCTGGGAGAAAACTGTTTTGGTGGGGGCCGATCAATCTGCTCATAACCGGTCTTAGCCTATCAACAAGGACTTTGGAGATCACTTTGAAGGACACGTTGAGGAGGGTGATCGGTCTAAAGTCAGCGGCCGTTTCCGGAGTATCTTTTTTGGGAATGAGAGTCATATAGGCTTGGAGTAGAGAGTTGGGGATACAACAATTCTCAAGAGCTTGATTTACCATTTTTGTCATGACAGGAGCAATTTCGCTCCAACATTGCTGATAGAAAATGGCAGGAATACCGTCAGGACCCGGGCTCCCATACTTCTTCGTCCCGAACACTGCTCTTCTGACCTCATCAATGGGGACCCTACGAAGGAGATTGGAAGCCTGGTCTCCTGGAATTTGTAGAGTCGTTGGGACTAGTTGGTGTTGAGCCTGATGTGTCTGGTCGACCCTGCAAAAAAGGCTATAAAAGAAACTATTAATGTGATCAGTCAAGGATGCCGAATCGTCAGTCCAGGACCCCTGAATTTTGAGGAACCGAACGCGGTTTCTGTTTCGCTTGATTAAGGCCGACTTATGGTAGAAGGTAGTATTCCTGTCTCCGTTCCGGATCCAGTCCGTCCTTGCTTTTTGAAACCAGAAAGTCTCCTCTTGAATCAGGACAGAGTTGAGCTCCTGTAGCAGCTGTTTTTCTAGGTCTTGTAGCCTATCTGAGATGTGATAATTCCATGTAGTCTGAATTCCCAGAATCCGAGATTCAAGTTTACGCTTCCTATTGAAGATGTTGCCGAAGACATTGTGATTCCACTGGAGGCTCTTTTGAGTCACGTCATTAATAATGTCCTCCAGATTCCTGTCATCTCTTGCTACCGCTTCTTTCCAAATATTTTTATAGTCATCGTTTGACAGCCAGGCGGCTTCGAACCTCACCGGGCGTAGGCTCCTGTCAGGAGGTCTTCCGGCTTCCTCCACAAAGAGGATGGGATTATGATCGGAGCAAAGACGGGGGAGAACGGCCACCTTAGCCTCCGGGAAGATTAACTGAGCCCTCATATTCCAAAGAACCCTATCCAGTCTCCTTCTCTGAATCACTCTATCCCCTGCGAATCTGCACCAGGTGAATTTGGGACCAGAAGAACCCGGATCAAGCAAACCACAAGCACTGTAAGTGTCCACAAAGTTTTGGAGCGAGGAGTAATTGAGGGAAGAACTACCCCATTGCTCATCGCTAGTCGCAATGTCGTTTAGGTCTCCTAACACCATCCAAGGACTTTGAGTAGCGTTTGCTAAGCCTTTGCAATACTCCCAAAAACAACACTTAGCAAAAGGGTTAGGACGAACATAAGCAAAAGTGATAAAGCAGTTGCCCAGCCTATGATTCACCAACGTGTGAATGGCCTGGGAGTTGTAGCTAACAACGTGGAGATCGATGAGGTCAGGTTTCCAAAAGAGGAGGAGACCACCAGCGAAACCCAAGGGATTAACAATAAAATGCTTGGTCAGGCCCAACCTAGAGGCTAGAGCCACCATCTTCTCCGCTAGAGTAATACTTTTACATTAATCTTATAATCAAATAAATGTACACATTCAATATTAGAATTTTTTATAATTTCATCTTTATTTTTATTATCTAAATATATAATAAAAAATTATCCATGCATTGCATAGGTAATTGGACAATTATATGTTCTAATTCAAGCAATTAAGGAAAACATCATAAAAACATAATCGATCCAATCAATTTCATCAATTGCGCTGTAATACCCCGTATTTTCCTAACATTATTATTTTAATAAATATTCCCAATACGCTGCGATCGTACGTACCGGTCACGAACCGTAAAATTTTTGGAAGCTTGTGTTCGGACCCGTTTGTCCTAGGAAATGAATTATTAGACACCATACTATTATTCTTGAATTTCCTATTTAATTAAATCAGCTCATAGCAGCGAAAATTTATTTTGATCGTACATCGCTAAATTTCGCGGTGTACCGAACCTAGCCCAATTTTGAGGTTTAGTCTGAGATAAATTTTTTGGTTTCAAAAATTTTTGGATTTAGATTATTTTCTACCGAGAATTCATCTGTTTCAATCCCGGTCAGTATAAGCTAAGATATTTATTCTACTTACCACTAGAAAGTGACACATGTCACTAATTTTCACCATGTATTATTATTATATCATTTTAGAGATGATATAACTAGCTTAAGTCTTCAATTTTATCCATTTTCCCCTCAAAAATTCGAAATTTCCAAGAGGAAAACAAGAGAGAATATTTCATCTTCATTCTTGAGTTCAAGCTTCAACAACTAGGGTTTTCCACATCAAGATCATCTTTGTTCGGTAAATTTCTATTTTAATCGGTTCAAAAGCTTTGTCCTCCTTCCTAGATCTTGAATCCAAGTATAGTTTTCTTAAAATATGTGGTTATGATGTTATATACTTCCTAGGATTTGTAGGAAAATTTTTGGGTAAGAAAATCCTATTTTACTAATTATTTGAGTATAGTTAGTGTTCTCAAGGATCTAATATTATGTATGTTGTGGATAATTTATGGATTGTGTAAAAGAACCAAAGGAAGTGGAAGAGTGAGCCTCTAGAGGAAGTTAGTAACATTTTCAAGAAGATAAGGTAATCTTTATGTCCACCAAAACCTTTTTCCACCATGATATTCATGAATTTCTTGGTAAAGTATGGATATAAAGATTTTAGTAGATGAAAGATTGGTGTGATTGTGGTATATCATGAATATATGTAGTAGACATGCATATATGTTTGCAACCTTATATATATATATATATATATACACATATATACATCCCTATACATTTAGTTATATTGATGATATTCTTGTCATGATTATTATATATACTTACATATATTTATACCGTAGAAATACATATATACGCATATTATTATTATTATTATTATTATTATTATTATTATTATTATTATTATTATTATTTATATATACATACATTAATACCGTGTATATATACATTATCGTATATGTATTTATATTACTATATATATATACATATTTGGTATTATATATGTGTAAGTGGTGTGTGAGAATACTATATATGTATAAGTGGCTGTGACCTTATGTGTATGGATATATGAAGGTATATATATATACAAGGGTAGACCTATACTGTTCAAAGTGCATAAAGCAAGAAAGTAAAGAATGAGACAAAATGAAATCACGGTGTGAAGTTGGAGGATA
>CM008334.1:38294183-38307934 GCA_002525835.2 Ipomoea batatas | reverse complement strand
GTTTATGTCATTAAGAAAAACGAACCAAAAAACGCTATTGGAACGCCTGAGAAAAAGTATATGCTCATCGTACTTGAGGATGAAACAGTAAGTAAATAGTAAAAAATTTCTCACTTATTATTATTATTATTATTATTATTATTATTATTATTATTATTATTATTATTATTATTATTTTATTTTTATCATTATTAGTATTATTATTATTATGAAGATGCTCTCATTCACCGCCAACAAATGTTATATCTAAATGCAAGGAACTCGGGTTCAATCAATAGTGTTTGATAATGACATTGGAATATATGATATCACTTTACAAACCAACAAATGGTACATCATCTCAAATGCCATTGTCAAACCTGTCCGGACGAACTATAAAGTACTTGATCACAAATACAATTACACATGGATTTTAAATGGTCGGACCGGTGTCCAAACAAGTGACAATGATGACACGCCATTTGTTCCCATGTAAGTGGTTTATTTGTTTTTACTTACTTTAGTTGCAATTTAGCTATTTACAGTTTCGTTATGTTTTATTAAAATATATAAGCATCGAGACTATTTCTTTGATTTTTATTTATTTAACATTTTTCTCTCTCATTATTATATGACTACTTTAACCAATTAAGGAACACTAATTTAAAAATACACATTGGGCATTGGTTCAATCGCGCGTGTGATAACTAGTAATATAATGTAATGTACAGTTAATTTTATTTTTGGTCCTAGTATAGATTTATTGGTGGGAATTCATTTTTAATATTTTTTATTAGAATATTCTAATTTGGTCATGGTGTTATTGTGTCATGATCATTTTTAGTCATTTGTCAACAAAATCATTGAAATGTCGTTAAATACAAATACATTTTGATCTTTTAAAAAAAAAAAATACAAAGTAGGTTAACCCACTATATTTTTATCTCCTAAGTGAGAGCTTTAATTCAATATATAGTATACTTTAAACGAATTATTGGTGAATGATAAATTGATTCTCAATTATACTCTTTTGAGTTAGGAAAAATGAAAGTTTGGAAGGGTTTGAAGGAGCTAGGGGTGGAAATAGGCTAGGCCGAGCCGAGGTTTAGAAAATTAGGCCTGGGCCTGCTATGAAAATCTAAAGCCTGGGCCTGGGCCTGAGCCTGTATGTAGGCTTTTTTTTAGGCTCAAGCCTGAGCCTACAGTTGGCCTGGCCTGGCCTGAAGCCTTTTTAAAAGCCTATTTAACATATAGGCTTTTAAAAAGGCTTCAAAATAGATCCTAAATAGGTTTTGAGCCTATTTAAATAGGCCTTAAACCTATTTAAGGCCTACATTTTAAAGCTAAAGTATACCTGTAAAAAATTTACAAAAAATACCTAAGTTCATATTTCATAATGAATGACAAAATCATAAGTTCATATTTCATAATACAATATCCAACATCACAAGTTTAATAAGTAAAAGTTCGTAAAACAAAATTCAACATTGTTTACTAATTACTAGTATTACTACAAATCTATAAATCCTGTAATCAATTACTAGTAGGCTCATATTACATTAGTATTACTACTTTACTCATTGCTAGTAAACTGTAAACACTAAACGACTAGCAGAATTATTGCTAGTAATTAGTAATACTAATTATTAGCAATTTAGCATAATAGCAATAGTAACTAGTAATATCTAACACTGTTTACTAATTAGTAAGTCGTATTTGAGATTTGGGTATTGGGAATTAGGGTTGTAGGTTATATATATATATATATATATATATATAGTAGGGTTAAATTATATATATAAAAATATATTAGATATAAAATTTAATATATAATAATTAAATATTAAATATTAATATTATAATATATATAAATAGGCTAGGCCTGCGGGCTTGTAGGCTAGGCTTTTAAATATAGGCCTAGGTCTATTTAACTAAATAGGCTTTTAATTAGATCTAGGCCTGACCTTTTTATTAAATAGGCTAGGCCAGGCTAGGCCTTAAGTAGGCCAGGCCGTAGGCCCCTATGAAGGGGCCTGGCCTATTCCCACCCCTAGAAGGAGCCTTCGTCTCACATTAGAAAAGGAAGTGGGTATGCAGTAGTATATATATAATTACACTAATAAAACAATAGTTTAAATAATGCAACTCAATTGTAACGTGAGATTTTCAAATATATATAACCTGAACCAATCAAGTGCATCCATGCTTAAATTTAGGTGCTATAGATACATTTTTCAAAATTTTATATTGGCCACAATACTTTGATATTATTTTCAACCCCTTTATATAAGGGTATCTACAATATGGAAGGACGAGTTCCCCTCTGCATCATCCTTAATACATTTATCTTCATGTTTTGTAGGTAGTTTAAATATTTGAATGTAGAAGTGTATATGATCTGGACATACATACATTTGAAGTTTTTGCTCCCTAATGTGTACATTGAAGCCTATGTGGCATCCTGCTCTAAGAGTCATATATAAACTCTATGTTAGGTTTAAAAACCATCAAGAGATGATCGAAACAATAACCGACTTTGGATGAAATTATTTTTAGTGAAGTGTTGAAGGTAAAAAAGAATGTGATTCAAATTGAGTTTTAAATTGATTATTCACAATTTATGAATAGCTTAAATTCAAATTAGATCCTTATGGGGATGGTTCAAACTATTTTTGTTTAAATATATTTTTTATTTTCAACTTTTGAAATTCCGAATTTGAGGTTTGGAACCCATAAAAAAAAGGTTTGGATAGGTTTTGCTATTAAGCATAAGACCCTTGCATGGATGAGGGGATACAACAAGCAATGATGGGTTGTCTGTCTTTTAGACTTGTGGGTAGTGACACAATTCTTATACCATGGAACACGAATCATAGAGCACTGTGGACCCTGATTTATGTGTATGTGTCTTATGTTGTGAGTTTTTATGTTTTGTGTTATGAAATTTTGTACATTAAAAGTATGAATTTTGTATCTGAAACAAATTATTACTTGTGTCTCATGTTATAAATTTTTGTGCCTTATGTTATGAAATTTTGTGCTTACGAAAACAAATTATGTATTTAAATCAGATTTGAAAAATAAGTAAATCTATAACATGTGTATGTGTTGTGATTTTTTGTATTTTGTGTTATAAAATTCTATACAATAAATTAGTAATTGTGTCATATAATATGGGATCGTGACATACTACCAAACTAGTTGGTAGATAGTAGTAGGGCAGAAACCCCAAGTTTAAAAAGTAGTGTTGACTTGTTGAGAGTGGGATTTGAACTCATGCCCTTTCTAACCAGAACCTTAATCTGGTGCCATAGACTAACTTGGCTATCTCAACCTACAAAAATTTAACTTTGTTGGCGCTGAAAATTCAAATAATGTTATTGGGTCGGGTCGTGGTTGATAATTGGCTATTAAATTAATTGCTTTAATTAATTAAATTGGGCTGCAATTTATTTAATTGGGTTAATTAAATGACCCATTGAATAATTAATTAGTCTAATTATTTAATTAAAAGTAATTGGTGTTGGATTGTTGGCCCAAGTGAAAATATTTAATTGAATTGGACCTGGCTAATTGGATCAATTGGGCCGCTTAAATTGACGGACTTTGACTTGGTTTCGCCCATCAAAATTATATGTGGATTATATAATTTTGAGGAAATTGTGAATATTATAAATTGGTTCGAAAATATAAAATCATGAACCTGGACGTGATGGTGTCCCGATACATTCTCATATTTAATTCAAATAATTAAATTAAATTGAGAATTATCCAAATTAATGGATAAAGGTGGTTAGATTTTTCCTACATCCTCACCACTATAAATAGTGGTTTCATTTCAAAGAAAGGGAGCTATGGAGATCTGCATACCGAAGCTCTGCCGAAATCTCGCTAGGATATTTTCTGGAACATACTCGTAGTATATCTGCACCCGAAGCCGGAACACTTCCAATTTGGCATACTCCGAACTTGGTATACTTCCAGTTCAGCATACTCTGAACACGACATACTTCTTGCCCGACATACTTCCAATTTAGCATACTCTGAATGCGACATACTTCTTGCCTGGCTTACTTCTAGTTCATCATACTTCCAGTTCAGCATACTCTGAACTCGTCACACTTCCAATTCGGCATATTCCGAATTCGGCACACTTCCAACTGGCATACTTCTAGTAGAGAATCAGAGGACTTCTATACAGAGATTGTACCCATTTTTCGTTTGATACATACTACTTCTTGTAACCGATACTTTGAATTTTGAATATATACAATTCAAGTTTTTCGCGTTTACATATTTTGGCACGCCTAGTGGGACAACTCTGCCTCTCATCTCTGTACTACTAAACTATCTCTACCAACGCATTCAATGGCATCGAACAACCCCATGTTCAGGAGGACCTATGCCCAGACTACCCATTCCAAGTCTGCGCCTCTAGCTGGCTCTAGCGCTACTCAAAAAGCGCAAGGTCCGTTGACCAGGAACCGCGCCAAGAGCTTGGGGGTCCAACTGCTTGAACCTCGTGTCATGGCTCGAAGAGTGGTTCAAAGGATCAACAATGCCCAGCTGCCCCAAAGGCAACTGCTTATGCTTGGAGTCCGCCCTCTCCTAAGGGAGCTACCGATGGCGGTAGTTCAACCTCTATGCAGGGGAACGCTAGTAGTGGGAGTACTTCCCCCGTATCTCCGCCACATCCATTATGGAAGGCTGCACCTGAATGGACACATGTCTACAATGTCATTACTACCATGGCGACTAACACTGAGTCCGTGGAAGATCAATGAATTAGATAGAATTGCTAAGACTCTTGAAGGAATGACTATAATCCTTCAAAACCAAGATAAACAAATCAACACCTTTGATGATAGGATAGGGAGCATCATGGAGGGACAAGGAAGTCGTGCTCTAGGAAAACAACCTGAGGGGCAAGAAGAAGTTGCTCAGCAATCACAACTTCTTGTCACTGTAGTGGGAGAAACTACTTCTCACTTGCCTGCAACCGAGAAAACTATATCAATCACTGAAAGCATGATACCGGTGGATCAGTTGAACGACTACATAATGGGGACTATCAAAGGCAAGTTGGATGGAGGCCAACCCTCATATTCCTATGCTAAGCCCTACACACAAAGGATTGAGAAGTTAAAAATGCCCTTCGGCTATCAACCTCCTAAGTTCCAGATTTTTTATGGCAAGGGAAACCCTCGGCAACACATTGCCCACTTTGTGGAAACATGCAATGATGCAGGGACTGATGACGATCTGTTGGTAAAGCAGTTTGTCCGTTCCTTAAAGGGAACCGCGTTTGACTGGTACACTGATATCGAGTCCGGCTGCATTGGTAGTTGGCATGATATGGAGCGTGAATTCTTAACTCGCTTCTATAGTACAAGGAAAACGGTCAGCTTCTTGGAACTCACCACCACTGTCCAGTGGAAAGACAAACGTGCCGGTGGTTACATTGAAAGGTGGATGGAACTATGCCTAAATTGCAAGGAGAGGATATCCCAAAGTTCTGCAATAGAGATGTGCATCCAAGGCATGCACTTCGAACTCTCCTATATCCTGCAAGGGATTAATCCAAAGTCCTTCGAAGAGTTGTCTAGTCGTGCTCATGACATGGAGTTGAGCATCGAAGCTAGGGGAGGGCTCAACGTATTGAACTTTCCTAACTCCTCCAAGGCGTCTGGAAATCAAGAATTTAGGAAAGGAAATAAACCCTTTCCAAAACAAGAAAATGAAGCAATGTTTGTGAAGGCTACACCAATGCCAGTATTCACCAAAGCAAACGAAAGGCCTAGGCCCAGACCATTTTCTGGCCCGTCAAGGGGAGGTAGAAGGGCGACTCTTGAAGAAAGACAGGAAAAAACGTATCCTTTCTTAGATTCTGATGTATCTCCTATGTTTGATGAGCTACTCAAACTTAGGCTCATTGAGTTGCTTGGGATGAGACGCCCTGATGAGGCTTCAAGGGTGAATGACCCAAATTACTGCAAGTACCATCGCCTTCTAGGTCATCCGATTGAGCAGTGTTTTATCTTCAAGGATAAAGTTATGGCAATGGCCAGAGACGGGAAAATTGAGCTTGCTGATGCCAACGCAAGCATAAATCAAATCTCAATTACATTTGGACAATTTGTTCCTTTGTGTACTGAGAAGGAATATGGGAGGCAATGAAAGCGTCCACTCCCGTTCACTGTTAAACATGCTGCTAGTCAAAGTTCAAAACCACAACAAAATGATAGTACAGAAGGAAATTGGGTGATTGTCACTCATAGAAAGAAGAAAAGTGAGCCTGTGAGACATCAAAGGCACACAGTGAAAAGTGGCTGTGCCCGCCAATCAAAGATGAAGGGGCAGGTCAAGCAGCCACGAGCACCAGTTCCTTTGGCTCAATATATGCAAAAAGGGTTTAATATAATCTTCAAGGGGCAGGCAATACTAGCTCCTGCTTAAATACCAATGACAAACAAGTGGGCGTAGGAGAATGTTCATCTCCTAAACACACCGAAAAAGAGGAAGTGCAAATGCACAGTGTAGCTTCCTACTCCACAGAAATTACCTTCAAGGATGAAGCCTTGTTGCTTGGAGGCGTGCCACACAATCGCCCACTATTTGTTGAAAGCTATACACGCTGGCAAAAACTCAAAAGAATCCTAGTTGATCAAGGCTCAACTGTCAACATCTTATCCCTCCGAGCCTTGAAAGACCTTGGCGGATCCATAGATGAGCTCACCCAAAGCCGTGTAATGATACAAGGCTTTAACTAAGGAGGGCAAAGAACAATCGACATCATCAATCTCGACTTAAGAGTTGGATGCCTAAGTTCAAGTGTCGTATGCCATGTCATAGATGCGAGGACATCTTATAACTTGTTACTTGGAAGGCCTTGGACACATGAAAGTGCGGTGGTTCCCTCGTCTTGGCATCAATGCCTCATGTATGAAAAGAACGACGTGATTGAAAAGGTAATTGCTGATGAAAGCCCGTTTACAGAGGCTGAGTCTTACTTTGCAGATGCAAAGTTTTACATAAAGAAACAGGTTCTCGTGGAAGATGTCCAGAAAAGCAACGACAACCCGCATTCCCAATCAAAGACAAAGGGAAAGGAAGTTGTGGAAGGGGATCAACGCACTACAAGACTCATCTTCCCGCTTGCAAGAATTGATACACTTAAAATAGATGAAGTCAAATCATCTGAGGAGAAAAATGGTGATAAACAAGACCAAGTCTTGCCCACCAAGCGTATGAAGGGCTTCGACCCTAACGCTTATAAGCTTCTAGCCAAAGCTGGCTATAACCCCAACGAGCCCCATAAGTTGGGAAAGCTTATCCCATAAGTTGGTGTTAAGGGCAAGGCAAATCAACAAGAGCCCCATGTACGCAAAGGGTTGGGTTATGTCCCCCCTCCCCCCCCCTAAACCTGTGCGGATCTTTATAAACATGGTTGTGAGCAATTGTACATCCACAGATGAAAGTGAGTATGATCCAAGACTCACTCCTACCAATGGCAAGAAGAAGTCAATCTTAAAAAGAATGGGTAAGGTGGAGTCTCAACGCTCAGTTTTTTATTTTTTTTTTGAAAATAAAGAAGCTCATTCATTTAATCATAAGCGGAAGCGATTACAAATAGAATCGATGGAACGGTATACCATTCTTTACAGTCAGACATAGAAACAACTTCCCTAGCAATGCTACAAAGAACTTGATTCACAAACTGTTTCACAAATTTGAAGCCGAATTCGTTGGATGAACTTAAAGCTTCTATAATATCATTGAAGAATCGATCAAACGTAGTCAATTCATGATAGACTGGGGCCAAATCCTAAAACCTCCAAAAGAAAGTCAATTCATGATCGACTTGGAGTTGTCCAAGATGTGAAAAACAACGCAAGTCATCATGCTGAAGTGGGATCTTCTAAAAGGCTTAGAAGCATGATTCCTTCTCGTATGAGACGAGAAACAAATATTCATATTTCACGTGGAGAAGTGTTGAAAGTCCAACCTAGGACAATTGTATACACTCGTGTACAGAAAGGGGAAAATGAGGAAAGCGTAAACTCAAGTGATGAGTGAGGAAGCATCGTCATTCCACATCACTCTATGTGATGAGACCCCAATTGAGGGAGAAGACGCAGAAGACGCACCCCATGAGTTAGAGAAAGGGGTACAAGCTGCAATAGATGAATTAAAAAAGGTTTATCTAGGAACTCCTGAGAATTCTCGGCCTATCTTCATTAGCACACTCCTTTTTAATGAAGATGAAGAAATCTATGTCACATTGTTGAAAGAGTACATTGATGTCTTTGCATGGACGTACAAGGAGATGCCAGGGTTAGACCCAAGGGTGGCAGTACACCACCTGGCAGTGAAAATGGCATGCCGTCCAATCAAGCAAGCTCAACGGCGCTTTCGCCCTAAACTTATACCATCAATTGAAGGAGAAGTCAACAAGCTCATAGAGGCTGGCTTCATCCGCGAAGTTAAATACCCAACTTGGATATCCAACATTGTGCCTGTACGCAAGAAGAAATGCCAAATCCATGTATGCGTGGACTTTCGGGATCTTAATGTTGCATGTCCGAAAGATGACTTCCCACTCCCCATCACAGAGTTGATGATAGATGTCGTAACTGGACATGAGATCATGTTATTCATGGATGGCTCCTCCGGTTACAACCAAATTCGCATGGCGCAGGAACATGAGGAGTTGACGGCGTTTCGAATGCCAAAAGGCATTTACTGTTACAAAGTAATGCCCTTTGGATTGATGTCTTTGCATGGACATATAAGGAGATGCCAGGGTTAGACCCAAGGGTGGCAGTACACCACCTGGCAGTGAAAATGGCATGCCGTCCAATCAAGCAAGCTCAACGGCGCTTTCGCCCTAAACTTATACCATCAATTGAAGGAGAAGTCAACAAGCTCATAGAGGCTGGCTTCATCCGCGAAGTTAAATACCCAACTTGGATATCCAACATTGTGCCTGTACGCAAGAAGAAATGCCAAATCCATGTATGCGTGGACTTTCGGGATCTTAATGTTGCATGTCCGAAAGATGACTTCCCACTCCCCATCACAGAGTTGATGATAGATGTCGTAACTGGACATGAGATCATGTTATTCATGGATGGCTCCTCCGGTTACAACCAAATTCGCATGGCGCAGGAACATGAGGAGTTGACGGCGTTTCGAATGCCAAAAGGCATTTACTGTTACAAAGTAATGCCCTTTGGTTTGAAAAATGCAGGTGCTACATACCAAAGGGCTATTCAAACTATATTTGATGACATGCTTCATAAAATGGTAGAATGCTACGCTGATCACTTGGTTGTGAAGTCGAAACGCCGCACTGATCACTTGGGGTACTTAAGGAAAGTCTTTGACCGTCTGCGAAAGTTTCAACTCAAAATGAACCTCTTGAAATGTGCTTTTGGGGTTGCTGCTGGAAAGTTCCTTGGGTTCACCGTTCGACATAGGGGCATCGAGATCGAACAAGCTAAGATTGACACTATAATGAATATGCTCGAACCGAGAAACCTTCATGAGCTTAAGAGCTTATAAGGGAAGTTGGCATACATCCGAAGGTTCATATCAAACCTGGCAGGAAGATATCAACCCTTTAGCCTGTTAATGAAGAAAGACATCCCGTTTATATGGGATGAGGCTTGCAAGAACTCGTTTGAAAGCATCAAGTCTTACTTGATGAAACTGCCCGTGTTAACCACTCCTATTCACGGTCGCCCATTGATTCTCTATATCTCTGCCTAAGAAAGCTCTATGGGCGGTAGGGGTGTTAGCGAACAGAGCTTTCGACAAACTACTTGTGTTCGAGCTCGGTAAGCGTTCGTTTATGTTCGTTTGTTAAGGTAAACAAACATAAAGGAACAAAATTTTGAGCTCGGTTAATAAATAAATAGAGTCTGAACATTGATAAGCTCGTTTACTAAGTGTTCACGAACAAGCTCGTTTGTGTTCGTTTAGTAGTGTTCGTGAACAAGCTCGTTTGTGTTCGTTTAGTAGTGTTCGCGAGCAAGCTCGTTTAGTGTTCGTTTAGTAATGTTCGTTAACATGTTTACAAACATATATATAGTGCATTCTAGGGTTTCAAGTTTCAACTTTTAATTTTTTCCTAATTTCCTAATTTTTTCCTAATTTCCTATACGGTATAGTAGACCATCAATTCCTAATTTCCAAACTCTCAACTCTCGAAGTCAGAACGGCAGCAACCACTAGCCCGCATCCCAATAGGCGTCGCCGCCGCTGCGAGACCACTGTAGCCACCACTTGTCCACCACCGTCGAAGCCACCACTCGACCACCACCGCCGAAGCCACACTCGACCACCACGGCAAAAGCCTACTACCGTACCCCTAAGATCCATCGTTGTCTGCAAACACCTCCAAGCTCCATTGATGTCCGGCGTTCACTGATTCAGTGTACATATATTTCAGAATTTGTTTTCTTTTAGCTAAATTCTAACATTCACATATAAATTATTTTTAGATTCACTATAATTTGTTTAACATTCACAATTGATTTCAAAATTTGAATTCGATGTCGGCTTATTCACTGTAATATGTTTTTTCTTTTAGCTTCATTAAATTATTTTTGGATTTATATTTCATTAATTTACTGATTATTAGCAGCAAACTTCATTAATTTATTGTTTATTACTTCATTAAATTATTTTTGGATTTGTATTTCATTAATTGACTGTTTAGTACTTCATTCATTTATTGTTTATGAATTTACAGATTTGGATTAACATATATTAAATGTCCGCTGATTCCTTGACTTGCCTGCTATTTCAGCCCTCCTTGAACCTACTTTAAAAACACCTACCGTATTTTTAATTTTTGTTTTTTTTTACAGATTAATATTATTGAGTTTAGCTTCACTTTAGAGCTAGTATGCCACTTTGACATTGCATTTGTGTGTTTATTTGTTCTTTAAATTTTCTTGTTTAGCTTTTTGGATAACTGGAAAAGATGAAGAACAATATAACATATTGTACTATGTCAATGTGGTAGTATTTTGTATTCTCTTCCTTTAAAAAAAATATTGTAGAAAGAGTATTTTATACATTTTTTATTTACTTGTTTTTATTACGTATAATAGTAATGTCTTACGAAAGTTTCAACACAATTGATGAGCCTTCAAGTCCAAGTGTTGGTTCTTCAACAATACCTATTGAGATGGAAGAAGAAAATCCAACACCAAATGGGGAAATCATATGATTGGAAAGAATGGAAGGTGATGTTGCCAGAGAAGTTGAAGAAGTCGAAAGAGATTGTGAACCTTATAAGAAGAAGCAAAGGAAAAAATCATTAGTTATTTGGCAGGAAATGGCATTGGTGAAACTTGAGAATGTGGAAGAAAGAGTGCAATGCAATCATTGCAACATGAAATTGAAAAAGCAAAAGGATGGCACAACCACACAATATAAAAGGCATTTAGACAATTGCATAAAACGCAGAATCAATCTTTCAGGGCAAAGAAACATTTGTGTGGTTCCATCGACACAAAAATCGAAGAGTGTTAGTGGTGTTCAGAGTTGGAAGTATGATCAAGCAAGGATGAGGGAGGTTACATCTCACATGATTATGGTTCATGAATTGCCATTTTCTTTTGTTGAGTATGAACTCTTCAACATAGTCATGCAAGCTGCAAGTCTATATTATGAGCGAATTGGTCGAACAACAACCACAAAAGATTGTTGGTCAACTTATGAGCTAGAAAAGAAACGAGTACAAGAGTTGTTGAATTCAGTTGACAAAATTAGTATCACAACTGACAATTGGACATCAAATCAGAACATTCAATACATGGTGATAACTACTCATTTTGTGGACATGGATAGTAAGTTGCAGAAAAGAGTCCTAAACTTTGCTGTAGTGCTTCCCCCCCCCGCATACTGGTACATGTGTTTGTGATGCAATATACAAATGCTTGTAAGGATGGGGTATTGAAGAGAAAGTGTGGACAATCACGGTGGATAATGCTTCCTATAATGTTTCAGTTGTGAGGTTGTTGCATGACTCTCTTTCTTTTCATACAACTTTGCCACTGGATGGTAAGTTGTTTAATGTTCGTTGTTGTGCACACATATTAAACATTCTTGTGCAAGATGGCCTTTCTGAGATTAAGTATATCATTGAAAATGTCAGAGATAGTGTTAAGTATATTAGTGCCTCACCTCAACGATTGCATAGTTTAAATGAGATTTGCAAACAGCTTTAGTTGCCTAACAAGAAATTGATTTCAGATTGTTGCACTAGGTGGAATGCAACGTTTGCTATGTGGTCTTGTGCTTTGGATTTCAAGCAAGTATTTCCTCGGTATCAACTTCGAGATCCAAATTACAAATGCTTGCCTTCTGATAATGATTGGCAAAAGGTTGAAGAGATTTGCTCTTTATTGGTGCATTTTAATGAAGTTACCAAAATTATCTCAGGTAAATTATTATACAGTTATACACTTTATATTATAACTATCGTATATGATTGTTATATAATTAAGAGTTTATTACCAAAATGGTCCCTCGACTATTGCATAATTACCAATTTGGTCCTCAACAATTTTTCATGCCCAATTAAGTCCCTCGACTTTGAAAAATTTGACCAACTTGGTCCTCCATTTATTTTGTCGTTAAACATCCGTTAAATTGGGACCAAATTGGTAATTTTACAATAGTCAAGGGACCAAATTGGTAATTAATTTAAATTCGCCGGACCTCTTCATTGGATGTTTAAGAGACACTGAAATGGTCCCTTGACCATAGAAAAATTACCAATTTGGTCCCGATTTAGCGGATGTTTAACGGCAAAATAAACAGAGGACCAAATTGGTTAAATTTTTCAAAGTCGAGGGACTTAATTGGGCATGAAAAATTGTCGAAGACCAAATTGATAATTTTGCAATAGTCGAGGGACTATTTCGGTAATAAACTCTATAATTAAACTATTTGTTTTCTGAATATAGGCTTTGAATATCCAACAGCGAATTTGTTTCTTCCTGAACTATATAACATCAAAGAAATTCCTTGTCTAAAGTCTGAAGGTCTAGAGCCTTGGATGGAAAACATGGCCCAAAGGATGCAGCAAAAGTTTGACAAGTATTGGGGTAATAGCAATCTATTGCCTTCTATTGCTGCTGTGTTAGATCCTAGGAATAAGATGACATTTATTAAATTTGCGTTTCCAGTCATTTATTCTGAGCATGAAGCTACTAGACAAATTGCTATTGTTCGTGATGCTTTGAATGAGTTATACAGGATATACTTGGATAAACATGCAACAGCTTCAAACCAATCAATGGAAAATGATTCTCAAGTAAGGAATACTTCTGAAAAAGGTGTTACTTCTGTTTGGAAAGGGAAGGGACTAGCTGTTGAAACTAGAAGATCAAAATTTGAGAAGTTTGTGAGAAATGTTGATACGGTCCAACATGTGAAGTCTGAATTAGATACTTATTTATAGGAGGGTGTTTATATTTGTGAAGGGGGTTCTACTGAATTTAATGCATTGGATTGGTGGAAGTCAATGAACTTGAAGTTTAGAGTATTATCCAAAATGGCATGTGAAATATTATCAATTCCAATCACAACAGCTGCTTCAGAGTCAACATTTAGTGCTGGTGGTAGGGTTATTGATACATATCGAGCATCTTTGGCGACCGATACTGTTCAAATTCTACTTTGTGGAAGTGATTGGTTGCGTAACTTATATGTATATGAAAAGAAAACCAAAAGTAAGTATTGATGGATCTCAA